>JAQIVE010000657.1:0-33616 GCA_034698285.1 Sminthurinus bimaculatus
TTCTTGAACCAAAGTAGTTGAATATGCGAAAAAGTGAATATACCTCACCTGGTAGTTTTCCCGTGATGGGTCACATATGTACATCCATCCACAGTAGTTTCGCCCAAGTCCTTTCCCTTGTCTCACACTTTATTTCTTTTTTTACGAGCTTGATGAGACTACTTATTTAAAAACACTAATAGTTGTAATCGGGTGAAGATGATATGGGTACCGCGTCCCGTTTTCTTTTAATTGGTTATGTTCGCCGATCTGCTATCTTTATTAGCTAGCTACATTTTTTTAATGATTGCTTTTTTCCGTTTTTTTTTTGCTTTGAATCAAGGTTTCACTCCTTATTGCCAGAAATACGATATTGTGTCCAAGTGTATTATGTAATATTATGGGAGACGAAAATAAGCCAAAGGTCAAGTGTACTTGTATACAAGATAATGTATATTATACCCTGTAAGCAGGTAAAAGTGCAAAGCTCTTGTAACATGGGTGATTAGCATGCTTATAAGCTGTAATAAATACATGTAATAAATTTGTGAATCCAAGCAATCCACATCTTCTACCATCATTATAATATGTAATACAACATTATAAGTATATATTTTTACTTATATCACGAAAAGGTCGTTGTTAACACGTACATACCATCTTTCATATGGTTTTTCCCCATGTGTACGATTTATCATTGTTACCATATGTATTATGTGGAATAGTATCTATACATTACAAATTGGCTGAAAATAACGGCGGTGCTCCAGTTCCAGCTACTTGAAATAAACTCCACCCATCCACACACTCCAGAATATCATTTTCTTATCATATCATCCACCGGGCTTTCTACAACTTCCTTTCCTCATGTTTGTTTTCCTTTTTTTCTGCTCTTACATACGATAGCAACTTGAAGGATATGAAGAGAAGCTATACATAATCATCATAATAATATGGATAATTATTATTATCTAACTATATAGACTTGCAACACATTATTTTATAGTCATATGTTTTTTTTCCACATGTATTTAGAAGTATCTATACGTACATGGAAAGATACGAGGAACATACCTATAGATATGTAAGACGACGAATTTTTCCAAAAATAGGGCCACCGGATTCTTTGCAGAACATAAACGAATCCTTTGTCAAAATTCTTGGAATATTATATCGTGTACCTAGATACATATGATAATTTTTTTAAAAGGCACTCACTATACAGCATAGTAAGTGTCTGTTGTCTGTTACAACATGATACCTAAGGCAAATCCAAAGTATGTACTGAGTACTGAGATAGCCGTATCACGTTACCATCTCCTTCCTTTAATCTTCTACCCAGGTTTTTTGATCCCTTTATCATCTATATAGACCTGTGAAAATTTCAAAGAAAAAATATAAAACCAGGAAACAGTAGTATGCACATACATACATCCATTCTTATACTATGCAAATTTAATGTGTTACACAAACTTCGTTGTAAATGTTTGTAAACTAAACATTATGAAGTGGGTGAGACGGCGGGGGTGTGATATTTTTTACCTCCTAATTTTTTCTCGCTTACCATCATCATTTAAAAAATACTCCCAACTATTTAATTAAAAGCTGCTACAAAAAAAACAACTCCGCTGCAAATATATTTAAAGTAGTATAAAACTCGCAGCAATTACGACATTTAATGCCGTAATTGTTGGTTGTCGGGACTTTTTCCATTTCCAGAGCCAGGCAGAATATTGTCACTTGTCACTAATATCGCAAGAAATTGTATCGGTTTTTGGTGTTGTTGATGATAACGAGTGTTGATGGAGTAGTGTAGTTGGATATTGTAGTATTAGATATTAGATACATGTGTTTTGGATCTGCTGCGGGCAGGTCAACACTCGTCGCTGATATGACAAACATGTGACAACAAAGGAAAAGAAGGGACAGAAAATGAAGAAAGGACACAACTACATATACCCACTATGATAATATTGAATATTGTATAAGTGTATTATCTCGTTAAGAACATCAAGACGTTTGGACATGCATTGACACGACAATCTCCCTCCAGCTTGGAGCAAACGTCCACAAAAGTCAACGACAGAAAGTTGGTCAACATGTTTTCTGCCTTTCTTCCTGTACACAGCACTTATCCGCGTGTCTGCAAAAAGTCTCGTGTAGCAAAGCGTATCGTATGGGGAATGATGATGCGAGACTTTCTTCATCTCTCTCTCTCTCTCTCTCTCTCCATGTTTTCCTTTACATTTTCTGCTTTTTGCAGTGTGATTCCAACTCTCACTCTTTTCTTTGGACTCAAGCCTAGATATATTTAGTAAGGGAAAAACTCGCGCCTGCATTTTCCACTGAACAAACTCACGCACACACACACACACACACACACACAAACAGAGATTGCACGAGAAGGAAGGAAAGCGCGGAGAGAAAGCGAAATCTCGGCGAAACCAAACCATACACAGCAGAATCTTGTCCCACCACATTCAGTCAGTCAGTCAGTCTTCACTTTACCTCAGCTTAGTTTAGTTCACATCAGTTCCGGTCGCCCAGTGAAATCGTGCTGGTCTCCTCCTCTGTGATCTTTCTTCTTTTTGTTATACATACATACATATACACTATAAGCACATTACACGCAGATAGGCAGAAATAGACCTTTCACTCCACATTAGCCCAGTCCATTTAAGATTTAAGGTCGTACGTCGTACATTCAAGATTTTTTAACACCTACAGTCAGCGTAAAACGTCTACTTAAAACGTCCGCGTTGTGCAGACGAAGGGAAAAAACTTTATATCATCTCCTGAGACTCTTTTTCTTTTCTACGGCGATCCTTTCATCCTATATACATAGTTAGTTAGTCGGCTGTGTGTGTGCCAATACATATTAGTGTATAATATGTACTTTTGTGCTGGCCATTATTTCCTCATTTGAAGCTCCCAGGAATTTTTTTCCTTTATTCTTTTTAGTGTGAAAAAAGGTCCAGAAAATTTAAAGATATTTTATTTTATACCTCAGACATTTTACATTCGATTTTTTCTGCTTCATCAATGTACAGCTCGCAGCTCTGTGTACAACTCTTTCACATTTTACAGAGTAACCGTTGAAACCACTTGGAAAAAAATAAAAGTCAAAAGTGAAGCTACAAAAGTTGATGAATAAATTTAATATAAAGTGAAACGAAAAAGTGTTTCAGTGCATAAATTGGGATCAAAAGTCAAAAGCTCTGGTTGAATAGTTGCAAATGCGCAAATAGTTGAGAAAATAAATATGAAAGTGACACGCTTAATACTTTTATTCAAATAGACAGCTAAAATATTAAATAATACTTTTTTACAGCAATAAATAAAGATGCTCTTTAAAAGAATTACGTATTTGTTAATGGACTGGGAAGGAAAGGTTGCAAAATTTCGAGCTTTGATTTCTTCCTCAATGGTGAAAAATGTGTAGGAGTGCAGTGAATGAAAAAATATTCAAGAAAGGATAATGTTGCAGGGTAATGTAACATGAATTACTCGGCGGAACACAATCTGTCTTGGCCATATCATGACGAGTACAACGGTTTGTAACAAATAATTCTTTTTTCATATTTTTTTAATAAATGACGAAACAATTATAATTCTTATTATATAATGTTGACAATCTTAATCACATTATTTATATATAGTTGCATACGAGTCGCATTGAGATGATTCATCATCAAAAACCGTCATTTTTTTTTGTATAATTATATAGGGAATGATGAATTTCAGACTGCACATACTGTGCACTGCTTGGGAAAAGTTGTTGATTTTTTTGATTGCGCAGTGGTGATGGATCCCCTCCAGAATCTTTTGTTCACTGCCAGTTGCTTTTTTATTTGACTTGGTTGTGTCTGTCTAACAATAAGTATGTCTACGGATATTATTTATGTATTTCTATTGTACATTTGTAAGTAAAAGGCAGTGCAAGTGACTTTCCTGTCTTTTGGAACGAGACAACTTTTGGACGTGGAGCAAAAACTACATAAACTGTTGTAGTTGTCAGTTCATAGATGTAAATGCACATACTATACACACATAACGAGGGCAGTGAAAAGTTGGCCGCAGATGAAAGTTGAAAGTATGTATAACGTGCACGAGTTGAGTGTACAACATATGGATAATAAATACACATTGGAAAGAGTTGAGGGCGGCCGTACCAAGGACCAAGTACATACGTAGACATACGGCCGACATCCCCTGAGCATTCCCATTCTAATTATAATTCCAGTTCCATCAACAGCAACGTACTGGTATGTGAGGACCCTGTATTCAGGATCCACAAAATATTGCATAATTAAATTAGACAAGGATGGGAAGGAATGGACCAAGGGTTGAACGTGACAGTTTTCTTGCCTCACGTTTGTATGTAAGTGACGTCTTCGAGAAGAATTTTCTTGAGATTTCGCAAGGAAATAGAAAGCTATAGTGAATCCAATTCATACGCAATACATACATATGCAGCCTCCTCTTTCATGTCGAAATCCCGTCCGACCACTTTTCCTTCCATTAACACTCATCATCTCGACTTGACTGTAAATATTTGCTCGCTGTAAATTAAGGACTTTTGACGTTTCCACTTCTTTGTCCTTCGCCTTCTGCCCCTCTCTCCGGGCAGATGTACCATGTGCAATGCAATGTGTGTGAAGATGAAGCTCCTTTGCTTATTTCTCCGTCTCGATCCTCCCAACTTTCTTTTCATCATTATCTCCTCCTCGTACTACTTATTATGCACACGCAAAACAATTTAGTTTGGCACAGAACAATTTGATATATTATTATTTACCTTTTCTGTTTTGTCTCTCCTTATTCTTTACAGTATTTCAACATAAAAGTTGAAAGTCCCTTTGGATTTCTTCTGTTGTAACATAATACACAAAGTTTCCACGTTACGACTGTGTAAATACCTTTATTGTCTGTAAGCACACAGTCGCCCATTATTATGACGCACATGTTCACCTTTTTAAACAGAATTTCTGGAACCTTTCAATTTAAATAAGGTTCGCGTTTTGATTAAGAAAGTAAGGAAATAAATCAGGAAACATTAAGTAATACAAGCCTTATATATGTAGGTAGTAGGTACTAATGATAATTTGGTAATAATGTTCATTCGTCCATGCAGCTCGCTCATTCTTTCATTCCAAATATTGCTTGCGCCTGTCAAGCTGATGACTATGAAATGACAGGAAGAATTTCTCCAGTTCCTCCTCGTCGCCTGGATCCTGGAAAACTAAATATACATAATATACTAGCTTGGTTCATTCCCCTTTGATATTGTATTAGAGAAAAAGGTTAAATCTTGAAATGGAGTCGAGTAAATTCATTTGGCAGGTGTAGTTGGCATGAAATTTCATTGCTAGACAAAAATGGCAAAAAGAAATCTGGAAATGAACTGCAAACGAGGTACAATGCGTAGTACATACATCCAAGGGAAAGGTTTTTTCTGAGGAAAATGGAAAATCTGTTGACTCAAGCGGACGGACAAGAACTGAGCAAAATTGAAAAATTAGTAGACAAAAAAGGAGAAGATGAAAAGAATACCCAAAATTTGGCATCACAATGGCCGTCAAAAGTGACACTTCAATTTATTCTTTTCTTGCCAAACAATTTGCGATGTGAGGACAGGTAATCATCCTCCTCATGGAGGAGGGGAGAGGAGGACGATTTTTTACACAAACAGACACCGGCTACCGGATGAACAAATCTAAAAGGTCATTTGATAATTTAGGCATATTATACATATTTTAGAGTTGGAGCAAGTACAAAAGGTTACAATGGCCCATGCATACATATGTATGTAAATTCTGAACAACCCGGAAAATATTTTCTACATTGCTGTTTGCGTGTGTCGGTTTAAAATTGATGGGATGAACATATTAAAGCTGAAATCACCCTCTTCTCCTATAAATTTCAAATGGTGTTGAGTTGAGTCAACTGATGATGGTAAAAGTGGTCGGTGAGCTCAAAAGTGGAAGTAACTTTAAATTTGACTTTCTTTCCCCAACTTTGACTTTGAAAAGGTGCCTCATGCACAAGAATATAAATGAGAAATAAAGCAAAGGAGAGGAAAAGTGTACCTTTTCTTTCCTTTTTGCTCACAATATATACGGGCACATGGTACATGGCACAAGAAAAGTTCAACAAAAGACAGTACACTTACATTGTACATATGTACCTGTAATATATTATGGCTTTGAAGTTGCTTCTTGGCATTCAACTTTTCTCTCGTCCTCCCTCATTTCAATCCTTCTTTGGCTTCTTGTGTTTTGTTTGATCCCCCGTTCTCCCCATTTCCATGCAACAACTACACAATTGTGACTACTTTTCCTTTGTTTTTTCCTTCCTGGAACGCCAAATGTAAAGACAGGAACAATACTTTTACAATAATCGCGGCTAGCTAGCCAACCTAGAAAACGATCACTGTAAGCATCCGAGTGCATTACACATATGTACCATGTACATAAATACATTGTAAGTGTTTTATGTGTACTATAATATAATTAAAGCTTGTCCTTATACATTATACATACAGAGATAGAGGAACATTGAACTGCAATAAAAATAGGAAGGAATAGGATTTGTCTACCTATTACTACATATTTCTATTCAACAGAAATTCTCTTAGATGGACTTAATTACACGTGGAAAATCTCTGAAGAGAATTTGCACGCGCTCCTGTAGAAATTACGTTGACGATCCTAAGAACAGGAAAGTACGTAAATACGTAGACTGCAATGAATTTGATTGTCAAAGAAGACAATGACAATGGTGTATACTGTTCCTTTGTACTGTAGTTATAATTCACTAGTTACACATACTTCAAATTTCAGTCCATGCACGAGCCAAGAGTGAAGACAAAGTATTGAAATTGGAAAAAAGCTTTGTAGGGTACAATTGAAAAAAGTTGATTTAATTAATTTAATTTATTTTTAATTTTGAGAGAGAAAGTAAGTAAGTACGTTATTTAGGACCAGTAATAAAAACATGGAAATGGGAAAAGTACAAATAATATAACTCAAAAGCATTGCACAAAACATTTTGTTTAACAATGTCCAACATGAGAGTCGTTGAGAATCTCGTTGTTGTATAAATATACAAAATGTGCACTTTTTCTAATTCCCGATTCAAGTATGCGCATAGATTTCAAAACAAAGATCAAATCAATCAAAACTAGACAATGACATGGCGATGGATCGGATTGTATCTAGTTAGTAGTTTGTAGTTAGTTTAAAGTTAAAGTTGAAGGACAGGGAAAATGCAGATGTACAAGATACAAACATACATACATATTATACACATTACACATACTCAGTTACTCTCCTCAAGTATGTATTGGCTGTGAAAATAATATGTAGCAAGAATTTTAATTTAAACGACAGACACCGGTTCTGACGTTTGTAAATTAATTAAAGGACAACCTTTGCAACAAAAGAACACTTTAATTAACGCAACATTTTCCTAGAAGTGAGACAGCGGGGATTCTAAAGGAACTTTCTCTGCTGTCCTACTTATGCTTATAAATTGAGTGTGTCTGTGTGCAATTTTATAGTGTTAATTTTATTATGGCAACTGTTCGTTATTTTTTTGTTCTTTTGGTGATAAAAGTTGCAGTGACATTTTCACCGTCGACATGACAAAATAAGCTTGAACTATATACATAGTTTCACAATATAAAATAAAAGTATTATCGCACGTTATTGTTACGTAATTAGTCAAATATGGGAATATTCCAAGTTTAGAAAGGAAGGCAAATGTATATGACATAATTGGGGCTTTCAACTTTGGTTTTATGTATTCTTTATTTTTATTCAAATTACGGCTCAAATTTTACTTTCTCCATGCTAATAGATGGCAAAAGTAAAATTTGGGTTGCAAGTTGAATAAAAACGGAGAGTATACAGACAAAAGGATTTCTCTGGAATCACTAATGACTCAGTCTTTAAATAGAAAGGGCAAAAAAATGAATTTTTTTGCGGGGTTCCTTTACCGTACCTACATAAAAGTAAATGTGAGTAAAAATGGTTCTGATTTACTTTAAGCCATGTGTTAGATTTATTGCTAAAAGTGACAGAAAAAAAGAAAGGAATTTTTAAATCTTACTCAAGATTTCACTGGAATTTGAAATTTCAGAATGAATTTGAAATTGAAGGTTCAAAAGGCTATAGAAACCCCGGATGGTGAATCACCGGGTGAAAATTTGATATCTCAGATCAGATATTGATACGGAGAAGTTTTCTTCTTAAATGTGTCACTTACTGTACAATGTACAGTGTACATACATACTTGTACCTTGTATGCACAGTACAAACATCTCTTGAATGGAGAGCTTGACTTTGTTTATTTATGTAAATATTTGTTGTTGTTTGTGCAGAGACTGGAAGTCAGCCGCTGGACTACAATCCCTTTGACAAGTTTTCGGTTCGAGTCATCTTTTTTCTACTGTACACCGTCGTCTTCTGCCTCTGTTTCTTTGGTAAGCCCCGCTCTCACTCTCACCTTCCTTTTATCTGCTTTTTTATTACTACATATTGCGTAAAATACGTTGTAAATTCAAGCCTACCCAATATTACACATAATACCACCATAAATAAGCGCATGTATGTATTTTGTCTACAAAGGAAAAAAAAAGTTTCTTCCTTTCGATCGCGAGTTTGTGTGCAAGGTCCAAGTTTGATGGTATTTGCACTTGTGTATTTACATGAATATTCTTGCCTTCAATGTTTGTCTTGAATCTAGAAGAGACAGCAATATCTACAAACAACACAGTCTCACCAGGCTTCAGGTTCATAAAGCAGTTATGTTATGCTACGTTTTATGCTTATGCTGTTGATACAGAAAACAAATCAAGTATACACAATACACATACTACAGTAAAAAAAGGTAGAACGAAGGAGAACTACATATTTAGGAGCAAGAACAGACCTGCTCTTGAACTTGATCCTAAAGAAATGAGAGGACTTTATATTTGTATCTCCCATCCTCTTGTCTCATTTTCTTTCTTTCTGCCTAGTAAAAGTTTGTAGCTTGAACACTTTTCTTGTGCCATGTACACTGTACATTGTACATACATAGATTTACATAATATGTGCTTTGCATCACTCCTGTGTTTTTTCCTGTGTCTTCTACATTCTCCCCAAATGACCTCAATTTTCCTCCACAATTTATGGTTTACATAGTTCAACTTTTTTAGACACAGATGTACATACGTTATATACCGGCAAAATCCCCAGAGACATGTTTTTGTGCAAACATTATTAGATGCACACGTACGGCCAGAGTTATTTTGTGGGATTTTTTGGCCTCTCCGGGTAAATTTTAAATTGTAAACGCCGATTTATTCCATATCAGTATACAGTATAGATATACATAGCATAGAGCGAATACTTTATTGTTTGCCTACATTTGTGCACAAATGTGTAAAGAAATGTTACGGGGATATGGAATGTGGAAATTGGGGAAGCTGGACAAGCATTTTTTAAATTTAAATTGCTTTCGACTATCTATATTACCCATATGTGGGGCTGGGACTGTGTCTGTGTCGATTTCAGGACCGACCAGCAAAGGAAAGAAAAATTATGCAACTGCATATATGTACATATGTATTACATGGATAAAATGCAGCTATGCCATTCCAGCTCCTATGTATACACTATACACTATCATCATCTTCATCATCATCATCATAAAAGGTGGCATCGTAAAGAAAGATGAAAGAGGAGACATTCCCTAACGTATTTACCATTTTTGTCTGTCTCTTCCTTTTACCTTTAGACCGGAGGTGGATAAAAAAAATATAAAATATGAGGAAAAAATGATGGCCCTCGCTTGCTACTCTTGCTCTCGATTTTCCCCAGAAGACTCTTCTCTATTATTTTAACATTAGTGCTCAGCAGAGACCGATAAAACAAAGTGCAGGTCCCGTGGAAAACCAAAACCCTAAAAACCGAGCCGAGATAACGATTTGCTGACCTGATTTTTATATTACCTTTGCCGGTACACTGTACACTTATGTATTATGTATGTGTTGAGATATATGTAATATTTCATTTCATGCCGTTGAACAGTGTTTCGCAACACAAACCTTTTTCTTTGCAACGTTTTTCCCTTTGTCGCTACAGGAAAGGAGAGATGGTCAATATAAAAACATGATAACGAATTTCTTGCCTCTCCCTCGTTCAACTTCCCTTTTGATTGCGCATCTTGGGGAAATCAAGTTTTTTGGCCTTTCACCTTCGCCAGCGAGGCGAAAGACAAAAATGAGACAAAATCGAATAGATATACGTGTATATGGCTTAATAAGATTATATTATGTCATATTATATCGACCTAACTATCGCCTTTGAGTCGCATTGAACTTTCAACCCGGACCAAAGTTTTTTCGCGGAAATTTTCCACGGAAGTCGGAAAATCAGGTATAGTTATATGTATGTATATAAAAAAGCTGACATCACACAAGATCAAAGCTCATGCTAATAGTTATATAGTTTTAATACCGTCGTAGTTTTTACACCGCCAAAGGTACGCTGTCAGAGACACAGAAACCGGGAATTGAAGGGTGAAACTCTCAACTTTTAGAGAAGAAAAAATTGAGCAATACAGGGGAAAAACTCAAAATCAAACTTCCAGCAATGTGTATATAAGTAGCATAATATGACAATTTTGATCATCCGTGAAGAAAAGCTGTGGATAGAACAAGATGAAAGTTTCAAATGAACTTTGACTGTCGAGTAAAGCATTAAACTTGTTGAAGCTTGGATATGATATACGATATTATATTTTATATACAGTAGATATCTTTAATGCTGCCAGAAAATTCTTTCCTGCAGCGTGAAATTCAACAGAAGCGGATTAAAACGACAAAAGCGGCCCCATAAAGAATATTACGAGTGTTGCGTAATACTGATATAATATTATTATATTATACGTCTGGAAGACTAAATTAGATGCTGTGCATCAAGCTCTTCACTTTCATCCCAATATGGCATCACCAGTATCGCCAGGTGTTCGAAAATTCCAAATTTGCAGGCAAAGTTATTGAAACAAATTTAAAGTAAAATAATAATATGAGCTACAATATGAAATTCCCGAATTTAATGAGTACTAAGGAAAACGAAACTGTTTAAAACAAAGCCAGGAAAATTTTAATCCCAGAAAATCTTTTACTTTCAATTTCCACCTCGTTAAAAGGGCTCATATTTATCCCTTTCTTCTTGAGCTAAAAAATCCACAGAGTCAAGGTAAGTATTTTCTAGGAGTTTGAGTTGTTAATTTTCAGTTTTGTACATTGTAATAATATAATGATTCACCCAATCACTGGTCATGATGAAAACTCCAAATACTTTATAATCAAAACATTGTTCTTTGGAACAATCGCTATAGAACAAAATGCGGCAAAGAATGTGTAAACCACTTTTTGTTCGTTAGTAAGTTATTATAAGCATAACTTACAACTTAAAGAATATTTTTGCATCGTTACTTTAAGGTAGAACACCGCACAAAGAAATTCCTTTTTACTTTTTACCTAACTCTTACATAAATTGCTTATTGCTTTCTACTTAGAGTTCTTGGTTTCCCCTGGAAAAAATCAGCACACGCGGATAAAATTATGTGAGGAAAAAAATGTAACCATAAGAGCACTGGCTATTCGTGGACCTATTACTTATTACTTATACATAAATAGATCATGCAGTAATCGATAAACATTGTTGAAAGAGACTGTTTTTTCGAATTCTGTCTCCTCCTTTATGTAAGTAGTTCCTTTGTCAGTATTCTCTATTATTGTAGCATTACGGGGAAAGAAAGGGGAAAACGAGATAAAAGGAAACATTCTTTTGCAACAAGTCATCGCCCAACATTTCTTCGATCCTTCGATCCCATGTGAATGCACTGGTTCATGTGTACATTATGAGATATTACTTTTTAACGAAGGACGAAAGTGTATTTTAAAATATAAACTTTGTTCCCATAAATAGTACAATACAGAATACACTGCGTCTGTGTACAGGAATAAATGGGAGATTGAGAGAGAACTTTGAAAAATTGTCTAGGGATATCAGACGGAGGAGAAAAAGATGTTCAAAAATGTGTTTTCATGATCGTCAAAACAAGACGCGGTTCATACCGTTTGTTCCATTACCAGTTACATGCTTTCTCCTTTCACTATACAATTACATACAATACTTTATACTTGTCTCTCCATACATGTATGTATATTGTATATGCATATGACATGAAATCCTTTTTGATATTGTTAAAATTTGAGCAAGATGAGTTGATTGTGAATGGAATTGTGCTGTGGGTTGGGAATAAAACCGAATGGCAGAAACTAGATAAAATTTTAAATCACAGGAAAGATTCCAGTGTTCGAGACTTGGAAATACATGCATTAAGTACATATTGTAATGCTTCATGGAGTAATGCTGACGATAACACTGCTGACTGCTTCTGTGCTGATTGTGTACTGTATGTGTGTTTATGCATAGTTTTTATTGAGTATGCATATAGACTGTACAATGGGATTGAAGAGGAGATTCCCACGCGAGTTTTGAAGTAAGTACCATGGACCAAAACACCTACACTTACTTACTTATTGTCGGACTATAATGAAAATATATTTTAGTTTTGATAAATTATTTACTCTATGATGGTTTCTATATACGTTTAATATGGGGAAAGAACCACAGAGTAAAAATTTTATAAAAAACTAAAATATATTTTGAATGTAGCCCGAAAATACGCCTATTATGTTATACATTGTACAAATTCAGCAAGCCGTGGCCGCAATATAAAGTAATGATGAGTCAAGATGAAATTGTAGCTGTAGCTCGGGCGGAATTCAAATGCTTAAACAAAGTCATTTAGCATTGTAGCCCATAGCTCAAAATCATACATGAATGTTCCCAAATAATACAAATTGTGGCTGGGAAATCAAATCAAAATGCAGTGACAGGTATACATACGTAAACAAACTCGGACGGAAAATAATGAGCAGTGCTGATGCTGTGCTGTGCTAAAATATAGGTACACAGAGTTATATTATATTATATGTCTTTTGTGTCTGCAAGTCTGTATGATGTGGTTTTGAGGATATCTACAATACACAGAACCTTTTGTGCTTCATTTTGATTTCCACTAGAAACCAGTCCAAGTTTCTCTTCTCTTCCCCCAAAACTTGGTCTGGTAGTTCCATAGTATATATGTACCTAATCAGTAACCAGTGATCATGGTCATGATCGTGATAATTATAGAATGTACATTATTATGTAAGTATGTATGATGCATTTGATGTGGGTAGTATGGGGTTCTCTTGGGACTTTGGTAATGATACCCTCGGCTTGTAAAATCAACTAAATAACTGGTTGATTCAAATCGATCCATGGGGAGCCCCTTTTCTTCGGTTATTGCAACCTATTGTATCGTGTCGATCGTGAGCTTGTAGTGTAAATTGTACATTGTCTTGTAAGTATTGTGTATATTGTATGGTTTCCTTTGTTGTTGGTACATATACATAAGCATACACGTTTCGACAAAAGGGGACCAGCGTCACATCAGCTTATTATTATTTATTATTCCCTTAATCTGCTTTTGCTTTCTCTTGCTTTCACTTTTACTTCCTATAGGAAGTAAAATACCTACATATAATATGTATAATATTATTGTACAAATGAATAAATGGTATAATACTTGCAATTCTCCACAAAGTGTATGTATAGTCATCTAAACCTTTGTGGAGAATTTTAAGTGGCTATTATTTGTTTTATAAACCAAAGCCGATGGGAAGCCACAAGGAATCAATACCAAACGGATACTAAATAGTAGCATTATGTAATGTACACATGTATAGCTGACTTTGTTTATGTGGAGAATAATAAATACATAATGGGGATAATAATCATAAATCCTAAGGTATAAATAATTGGGAGATGATTCTCAGAAATTAGCATTATCAACTATTGGTTGTTATTTGGTTCAAAGGACTCCCAAAATTCCCAAAGTTCTCGAGCTCGTCTTCCAGCTTTTCCCAGCATGATTGGTGAAGATAAAAGCGTCATTAGCCTACTTATTAATTATTCAGTTGGCTTAAATTGTTACGTATAATGAGGAATTACTATAATATACAGTTTCATAAATTATGTAAATGAAACATTATTACTGTATGACATGGCGATCTGTGTGAAAATGAAAATTCCTAGATTAAAATCATGCAATGTACTTAAGTATACTTACTTACAAGAACCTTTATACATTCTTTGTCACCAAAAGGATTATTTTTTGAGTAGCATTGTTTATTTTGCTTGATTTTTGATTGTAGGAAACCTGGCAGTTGTTCTGGTTGTCACCCTTCATTGGAGAATGAGGAGCATCACCAAGTTTATGTTGGCCAACCTCGCATTCGCTAACTGGTGAACAATACAAATTACAAATACTTATACGCAAATAAAATTATAAACTATAAAATTAAAATTATGATAGTTTCGCAATTTTAAAACACAAATCATAATACAAAGTATTGCCAACAACTTTAATTTCCAGCTCAATTTATTCTCATTTATTCTCTATATCTATTGTTGAGTTGATGACGATTGAACAAACTATATAACAAAAAGAAAAATGTGGAATATTATCATGAACAGAAAATGTGAAATTGAAAAGCTTTTGCAAACTGTTTTCACTGTTCACAACATCAACGCAATAATATTCTTTTCAGCATTTTTCATTAAGTTAGAGTTTGTATGGCTTCAGCCAATTGTAAAATTTTCATTGAATCTCAAGTACTAACTTAATTCTCACTTCATTAACGTCCTCTGTATATATTTTTTTTGTTTTGTGTAGGTGCGTGAGCGTGTTTTGCATCTGGCAGAATTTTTCAATCTACTTTTTTGAGTAAGTCCTCATGTTTTTTTCTAGTTAAAAATGTAAGTACACGTGTGTATACGTACTTATATAATGGTGTGGCTTATGTAAATACTTGTAAATGTATAATGTATGGGCGCATTGTGTTTACGGTTTTTTCCACGTAAAAATAAATTGAGTTTTGCAAGAAAAATGACGCGACTCGATATGATCCTTTTTTTCTAACGTTGTTTGGCGTGTGGCGTTGACTTTTGACCAAAAACCAGAGTAAGTAGAGGATGTTGTTAACGGATTTTCCTTGAAAAAATGCTTTTGATGATTTCTTCCTCCATACTAAACTATTGGTCATAAAACAAGAAAACAAGGAGATCTTTAATAAATTTACATATTACACTTCCCGTATCTGCTATTTTCTAGTAAACTTTTGTAATGAAACTGTTTTGATCGCAGAGTTTCCTGAACAAAAATAAATACATAAGGTATCTAAGCTTTTGTACATAGTAAATACGATAGATTTAAACTGATTTAATTATTGACTTTTCAGCTGGATTTTCGGGAACTACATGTGCAAACTTTACCACTTCATCACGAGCCTGAGTCATACGGCCTCAATCCTCATCCTCGTAAGAAACAATTAACCAATTACTTAAAAACTATACGCCCTCGTTTTAAAATTAATTACGGTACATACTCAGAATATTATGAATAAAGTTGAAAGATGCCTCCTCAACTCAAGAGCCTCAATTTTCGCGTATATAGTACTTATATACTTACTTGTGCGTGGATTTTGACTGATATATACCGTGTTGGAAAGGTTGTTTTGTTACTACGCAACACAAAGTTTCTTCATAATTATTAATAAAAAATTAGACATGTATTATAATTTCCATACTTATGCCGACATTTGGTTTGTACTTTTTGTTTTCAGGTTGTTATATGTGTGGAGCGCTACTTGGCGATTCTGCACCCTTTCAAATGTCGTCAACTCCTCACAATGTCTCGTCTTCGGGTAAGGAAATTGTTAATCTTTTCACTTTTTAATATAATTTCCCACTTTCCCAATATCGATCGATTTTCCCCCAATAATTACACATTTCACACACTCTTGAATCCAATTTAAAGTACCCACATGTACAATATGCATTAATTGTACTTGTGTCTATTGAATCGCGTGATTTAAATGATTCGATCTAGGCCACGTCTACCTTTTATTTAAGCAGGGATAAAATGATTTGATATGATGGTGCATCATGGTCATAACATAGGCACAACATGCGACCTTCCTTTAACTTTTACTTTGGTATTCACAATGAACTTTTTTCTTCCTTCATACATACAAGTCCATATACATGTTATACATACGGTAGAACCATTCTCTGGATTCTGGATTCTACTTCCCAAATTCACAATCATCCACTGCAATCCACACTTTTGACTTTGACTTTATAGAGGCTGGAAAGACGTGTTCAATTTCCTTTTCAAGTATTATTATTATTATTATTATGATGATGATGATGATGATGATATTATTTTTGTTCGGCCCACTTTTTCCTTCTCCCCATCTGCTCCGTGTTGCAGTTGTGATGCATGCATGCATACCAACGTTCATGTTCGTCGGCCTCCGCTTGACTATTCCCATTCCCATTTCTATTCCAATTCAAATTCCGGTTTCCAGCTCACAATCAGTCTAAAAATGAAGATAAAAGAATGGGGGAAGGGCGTGAGGGATTGGCAATTGTCAGAATGGAGCTCTCATCGACACGTTCGTTGTCTTGCACTCTCAGTTCAATTTACTCCCACTTTCTCTCACAGAGTGAATTTACATGTTTTAGATGGTTCCAAAATGAAAGTGGAGGAGTTGGAGTTAAAAAGTTCAGTCGACGGCTTTCAAGCTGACAGGAGTACCTACATCAATAGCCTAAAAGTCATGCAAAATGCAAAAGGACAAGAGAAATGCAGAGAGAGAGAGAGAGAGAGAGATAAGAAAGAAAGTCGGAGGGAAGAGAAAGATAAAGCGCTAACCCTCATGCTCCATACTCCATAATATCCACTTTTGTAAAATACACTCCAATTTATTTCCTCCCTACATAATATATTTATCTCTCTACTTCATCTTTTTTCCTAACTAAAACCTTCTTATTTCAACTTCTATATAATATAAGTACGTGTACCCACATCCTTTCCTTCCAAACAATAAAGCCTTCCATCTTAATTCTTACAGTCGTACTAACTTTGATCTTTTTGGCTTGATTGACCTGTCGTAACTGAGACTTTAATACAATACGAATGCTTGCTTCCCAATGTCTAATTCATCAGCCGTTCCGTTCCGCTCCTTCCTCATTTTAATCTCTTTCCACTTATTTCAACTTCAACTTTCATGAATAGAGAAGGGGCAATTAATTGAAAATGCATTTGTTTGTTTGTTTGTTCGCCTTGCCTTGCCTTGGTTTTCCCTGACCTTCCTTTAGGGAATAATCGTTGGAGTTTGGATAGTTTCGGCGATCCTGTGCAGTCCTCGGCTCTACTTTTTCAAAGCAATGACGATCACGGTGGAGTCGGAGAACGGAACGACGACGACGGAAACGATTTGTGCCCCCATGCGCACCCTGTACAACTCCCAGACCGTGGACATGATCAACTTTGTCCTGCTGTTCCTCCTCCCGCTCTTCATCATCACGATCCTGTACACCAAGGTGGGACTCTTTCTGTGGAAGAGCAACTACCTCATCCCGCCCAAAATGGCCTTCGTCACCGAGTTCAACCACTCCCCCAACAACTCCAACTCAAACAACTCGGCCGCCGACTACTCGAGCGGCATGAGCGCCTCCAGCAACTCGGAAAACTTTGTCATGACCACCACCCCTTGTGAGCGGAACTGTCCCAACTGTCGGCAACAACTGCTTCTAAACGGCCTCGTCAGCTACCGCTGTCCCATTTCCATGTCCATCAGGTCCACGGAGAGTGGGCGGAGTGGGAGTAAACGCAAGAGGTCACGGAAGGGCTCCACGAGGTCAACCATAAAATCAAATTCAAGGTCTAGTAGGAGGAGACGAACCAAGTACAGTTCCCCCACGGAGCCCTCCTCCCCCCTCGGTCTGGGTCATATCCGGATTGACATTGACAATCGGACGAGTGACATTATCCAGCTGAACAATTTGAACAAGGGTGTCAACGATAATCATCAGCATCATCATAATGCGTCGTCCTCGCCACCGAATTCAACAGCAAGTCAAAGTCTGTCGGCCAGTCCCAGCGTTGAGCTTTATCGGGTTCAGTTTGGTTCCGTGAAAAATAACAATCGGTGTGAGACTCATTTCCCTTTCAAGATGGAAGGTCAAGGTCAAGGGTCAGGGACGAATTCGAGTTCAAGGAGGCTGAGCACTTTGGCCAAGATTTTCCGCCCAATAAGTAATTCTCTGGGGAAAAAGAGTTTGTTCTCCTCCTCAAGTTCTAAAGGGAAGATGAAGATGAAAAAAGCGAATAATCGACTGAAGGTGGACAACTTTGCCGTCTGCCTGCCCATGCAACGACTCGCCAAATCCAAATTCCGGCGGAATAAAGGCTGCGGGACCAAAAACTGCAACGACTGCTGCTGCTCCTCCTGTCGCGAGAGGAGTCTCAAGCAACTCGCCAACCACATTCAACGAAACAAGAGTCGCAACCTCAGCATGATTTCCAGTAACTGCACGAGCGGGGTCAACTCGACCAAGTCCAGTGCCCGGGTCAAGGGGCTCCGGGTTAACATTGTGGACAGTGCCGTGAACAATGTCGAGAGTCATAATCATAATAATCATAATAGTTATAGTCATCCCGGCCTAAGGAAGAACCTTCGTCATCAGAGCAAGTCCAGCTCGGGCGACAGTGAGCAGAATGACTTTGACTCCCTTGCTGGAGATTCGGTCACGGCCATGTCTCCAAATCCAAATTCCAATGGCAATGTCAGCACTTTACCCATTACAATGGACAGAAATTCCCCTCAGTCACCCAATTCCAATCCAGTAAGTCGCACCTCAACTGCTGCTTTGCTTCGGGTCAATCGCCAACGATTCTCCAAATCTTTTTGCTGTAAAAACCGTCACGGTAAGAACCTATTACGATCTTTTTTATTTTGTATCCTGGCTGTCAAACTTAATCATAAGCATTCTCATTTAATTTTGTGTTGTCATGGAAACAGACAAGATGCTGAAGCCGAGGCAGCAGGTGATTCGAATGTTGATAACCATAGTGATCACATTTGCGGTGTGCAACTTTCCTTATCATCTGCGGAAGATCTTCCAGAACTGGTGGAAGTCCTACGACTTCCTCTCCTACTTTTCCCTCCTCATCACGCCGCTCACCTTTTTGCTCATGTATCTTAACTGTGCGGTGAACCCGCTACTCCTCTTCTTCTCAAACAGCTTCCGGGCCTCCTTCCGAGACCTCGTTCACTGCCGGCTCAAGAAACCCTATCAAATGTAAGCAAATTTATGGATCACGATCTCGCAATAACATATCCAAAACGTAGCATGTTTAATTATTACATAGGATAGTTATTTTTTATTATTATATTATGTATGTACATAGCAAGGGAACAAAATGCAGTTAGTTTTTAATCAGTGTCATTCCATTTAATTGCAACATGCATACTAACATCATTTTATTATCTTTTCATTATCATACAATAATTATTAAGAAGTATTCTATTTAAAACTGTACATATATTATGGATAAATATGTTGTAAATATTATGTACCGTGGAACGGAACTATACTGACCACCCTGTCGAATCATAGCTTTTCTATTATATATAGCAAAAAGCAATTGGTTTACTATATGTACCTAATTATTATGTTAGATTATCAAAGGGCTAATATTTTCCCTGTGTATGGTATTATGGAACGATCGAGCTTGTTGATGTATGTATGTATAATGTTTGATGTTGATACTATGCGCAAAAAGGGTGTAGAACTAATGGTTTACTATTTAAAATATTATAAAGTACTAAATTGCTGTAAGGAATACTCTTATTATCGTACTTTATAAATACAATAATATGCATAAATAGTAATACAAATAACAAATACATCCATGTATATTCGTACTAATGATAATAATTGTGCTAAAAATACTCGACTGAAATTTTTGACCCTCCGACACGAAATAAGATTCGTATTTTGGTATGTGAGAGATATAAAAGGAAAGCCAGAGAGAACAGAACGAAAAACGAAACGACTGTGTAACTGATTCTGATGGTATTTTTGTTCCTGTACTTTATAGGCTATGTATATTATGTACCTACTTGCAAGTTCAGAATTTCTTGCATTTTTATTTTAAAATAGCTTTGACAATTACTTATGATGTATATACAATGTATCTTTGCGTGGTTGAGTGATATTATGTTATAGTTGTAACCTTAACATATAAAAAATATTACAATAATATACATTGTCATTATTTGCGAATCGAGACTTGCTCCAGTTTTTGCCGATAATATATAATATAGAAACTTGCTTGTGCTTCAAAAAATATAATATTCAATACATACTACACAGACGTTATGTAAAAGTACTGTCAAAATGTAAATTGTAAAATTATATGCTGCTTTTAAGTAAGTTCTTAAAAAGATTACGAGCATCACTGACAAGCGTAATATAATAATTGACAGTTAAACGGACCGTCGTCAATTGACACAAAAAGTCATTCCTATATATTCATGTATAAGTACAACATCCTCAAATAGTATTATTATATATATGACTCATGATTCTCATGTACGAATTGTAATTATTTAATTTTTCATGTAAATCTAGTGAACCAAAAGTTGTTAAAAAAAATTCACCAAAGAATATAAGTATTATCAATAAATTACATAAATACATATGGGACTGGGAATGCCCACTAAAAAGATGTCGTCAGAAAGCAGCCAGCAGACAGTCTGATGATCAGACAATTTGATTCTATTAGACAAATTGTTTTGACCTTATATTCTTTCGTATAATTATGGTACCATCCATTAAGCATGTATTTTTTGGTTTGAATAAGTACTTGTGGGAGAATCTAGTACTTTTCTTCTTTGGAATATGTGTAAGTTAATGTGCGTTTACTATATTATTTAGAGAACGCAGAGATGACAACTAACGTATGTTGTACGTTAAGCACTACACTGAATAACGACATGGCAGATTGTAGATAATTCATGCGACAGGGGACTTCAACTGGAGAATCTCATCCCGCCCAAGGATAATCTCTTTCGACTTAGGCTTTCAACTAGAAGCCCCAGCTCTAATAAATCCATCCTCCTCTTTTCTATTATTATCCCTCATTTCCTCTACTCTTCCTCTACGTCGTTGTCTTGGTTTCTTTTCTTTAATGCTGTAGATCCAGTTTTTGTGTTCCTCCCTCAAATTAAGGAAAACGAGAAGACGGCTGAAAAAGAAGAAAAGGAAAGCCAAGTGGAAAACAGCCGCAGGAATTCTTCATTGAGGATATTTAATCGAGTTGTACTATTCCACCCTCATCAACATACCTTATTGTTCTTCCCCCGCTTCCTTCTCTACGTTTCAATTTTTGTGCATTTACTCAGCGAGTATGTACGTTTATGTACTTAAATGAGTGCGCACATTAGTCATTCATATTATTCAAAAGAAAGGAAAAAAACGAGGAGCATTCGAATTTTTTCCGTTTTAGATTTATGCGGATTTTCCCGGAGCTTCACACCTTAATAAAACTTTGGCGTTCTCTTTCTTTTGCTTATTCTGCTGATCTTCTCCAAGACAGATCCCAGCTCACATGCGGAGCAATCTTCAAACCTCTAACTTTAGACAAGTTGGTAAGTAAAATACAATGAATATAATACATGGGGAAAAAATGCCCAACTTTTTTCCTCGCATTTTTTCGCCACGAACACACGTTTCCAAAAAATTGTATACTGCTACATATACATTATACATACACTATATGTATTATATATATTACTCCTGTGATTAATTCTCTAGTTAATTCTCATAAAATAGTTTTCAAGGCTCCCGGCCTACTTTGCGGCTCCTTTTGTATACATACATAGATACTTTCCCCAATTTTTACACTTCCTTCCACTATGATGTTATGTTATGACGAGCCTCGTTAGGCAGGAGGAAATCATACAGTTTTTTCTGAGGAAAGGAAAAGTTTTTGGCGTTACAAATTAATAAAGTTTGCTTTGTTTATTGAGACAAGTTTGACTTTCTTGTCTGTATTTATTCTCCGCTGATTAATGCTGTTGCCGATGACAACCCTTCACATCATGTACTTATTCCATTTGTCGTTTGACGTCTGTAAAAATTGATAGAACTACATACTATACAGTGAATATTGAGGTGGTCAGTCAAAAACCAAATCCCGTATTATTATCCAGCAGAGGTACATGAACACAATAAACTATTGTTTTTTTTTGTATTTAAAAAAAGAATAAAAGATAGACGTACATGATATTAAAGCTTATCACATTCTGTGTAAACTTTGAATGTACAGTATGAAACTTCACAGGGAGTTGCACATTGAACATAGTAAATAAATGCTTTTAACTTAATTGAATTGAATTGGCCAGAAAATCTGGAGTAATTTTCTATTTTATACCCGTGGATCAAAAGTAAATTACAAAATATAGTAGCAATTTTCTGCTGCTCAAAATTCTACCTATAAAAACCTTTAGAATTCTGCTATATGTATACTAACTTTGTTTTGATATTTTCAAACTTCACATTGACGATACATTGCGTTTGATCTTGAAAGTAAACTTTTATCTGTGGTCAACTTTTCTCGGTTTTCCTGTGTGAAAGGAAATGACGTTAGCTAACGTTATGACGGGAGGTTTTTGTTCCCTTTATCTGTATTCTGTCACTTTCCATTTCCTGGAGATAGAAAAATACGATGGAGTTTGATTGTGGGTGCCTTTGTTCTCCTCACACATCCCATTTACTGTTGACAGGTACAAAATAGTATTGGTATTTATTTGATATTTGATGTAAGTACATACATACATATAAGTATGGTATAAAAGTTGGCTCCTCAACTCTCTCAACTGATGTTGTTAATGATGTAGCATACGTACAGCATACATGTGCAACAATAATCTTTTCACTTCACTCGAGCTGAACAAAATACACACAAAAAGGAGTCAAGTTGGACAGTGAAACAGTTGGTATGAATGAATGGAACACGTTACAAGAACCCAAAACCTCATCGAAATGAAAAGAGATGACTCACTTTACTTCACTGCTTGTTCTTGCTGCAAAATTAAGTGAATAAAATCAAGTCAATGCAATGTGTTGGTGTCATATAACAACATTGATACGACGGATCCCATCAGTGTAAAAATATTTCAATTCGGCTGAAACGTGCCGCAGAAAATTTGTTAATTTTCTCCAAAAGTCTGTTGAATATTTGCATCTAAATACTTTAAATAATTGTGCTACTTTTCGGCCGAAAAACTTTGAAAGAATCAGAAGAGTAAATATTGGGTTGTAAGTATCTTTTTATTTATATTTTATATGATACAGGCACTTATGTATGTAACACAAGAGTAGTACATTGAAGATTCAATATTGCGTGTGGTTCCCAGACTTTCTTCACAGCAAAAACATTGTCATCCACGACAGAGACAATGAAAGGGCTGTCAGGAGAAAGGAAAAGGTGACAAGTGCTCGGGAACTTTTATGTAAATACATAAGTACACATACTTATGTATTATGTACATTGTACACTGTGCACGAGATACAAACAGACTGGAGTTAGATTCTTGGGCATTAACATTATTGGATTGGAGTTGCAAAAGCCTGGTTGTGATGGAAGTCGACCCTGTCACACGCTTTACTCTTCCTTTCTCCTGTCGTTGTCATCGATAAAAGTTTTGTAGGTAGTTTGCCTGTCGCTTATTCAACATTTCTTTGTTCTTGTTGCACAAGTCAGAATAACTGTACATTCCGTTGATGCTAGTCAACTAAAAGCATACGATACAAATGTGGATACTTCGGTACCAAAACCGTTCTTGGCATCGTTGTTTTTATTTTTTACTGGTAAACCTCTGCTGATAAATACACTTGTCTAAGGCTAACAGGGATTTTCATAGTTATTTTGAAATTTTTGGTAAACGTTTTTTCTTTTTGCCTTGCTGCAATAAATATAATATGAATATGACCAGACGTACCGGAAATATATTTTAATGCATAATTTTTTCATGAACTTTCGAGGTTCTGTTTTATTTCATAGCAAGCACAGGCACCATTAATATCTTTCACTGAGAAATTCCTCTCGAGCATAGAGTATAAACCTTGGAATTTCTAGAAGTGTGAAGTGTATGTGCAGGAATTTAGCTTTTTGGCAAAATCTAATCTGGATTCAAGGTTGAGGTTTGAAATGGGGTTGACACATGAACTTAAATCCCTGTGTAAAGGAGGGAAGACAATTTAAAGTCAAGAGGATGAACAAGGTTGTGTCAGCACGGGCTCGCTTTTACTTCAAACTGACAACTCATGAGATGCACTTTCCCCCACTACTTTTTCCGCACTAGTACTCTTGAACCCAAAATTAATGACCTGTTTTCTCTTTACTTTCTCCATGCTAATAAATGGCGAAAGTGGGGAGAAAACGGGCCATTAATTTCTGGTTTAAAAGTATGCAAAATGGATAAAATAACAGTGGGAAAAGGTACAACTTCTTACGCGTAGATGTTTATTTATATCTATCCTGTGAATTCAGAATACCAATGTTTTGATGGTAGTTAGATAAAGTATTTAGATAACATAGCATGGAACTCTTGTATCAGAGGCAGAGGTTTGGAATTTGGCCTGTTTTTCATTTGATTTTTATTTATAACATTTGACATTTGACCCACTTCTTTTCTCATCAAGCTTGGTGCTTGGTGATGAGATTTTGTGAACTTGAATTCCCCATCCTTTTGCCATATACCCCACATTCATATACTATATACTTACTACTTACATGATTTAAAGAAAATTTTCGACCTCGAGGAAATTTCTAGTTATTTTGAAATTGCTGAAAAGTCTTATGGAGAATTAAGATGAAGAGTTCAAAAGGCAACAACTTTTTACGTAATAGCGCGACATGTGACATCCAAAGTTGAAATGTGTGAATGTGAATTTGTATGTATAGTTTGGCAATTTCGAGAAGCAGCGTGCTGTAGGACCCATGCGACTTTGGGCAATTACATGTTGTAAATTGAATTTATATACTAAATGCATAACTCAAACGCCAAAACTATAGACATAGAACACAATAATATGAACATAATATGACGATGCTGATATTCTTATCTTTGCACTTTTGCTATCGTCTTAATGAGTATTATTTATCTTTCTTCATAACATTATGAGTTTTCAAATGAGTTACGAAATGAGAATTTTCTCGAGACAGTCATCATCATCTTTTTGTTTTGATCCTCAGAGACACAACAGGCCAAAGTTTGGAACATATATCGAGCTGCTTTGACTTTTTGCCAGCCTGCAATCAAAATATTTAGCTCAATCTCATGTGTACATTGTAAATACATGTATGATGAACACTGCTTGCTAAAAGAAAGAACAAAGGTAGTTATGTAAAATGAAATATTTTGAGACGGAGTCAAAGGAATTCTTGCAAAAAGTTTCTCAACAAAAAGTTGGAGATCATCATATTACGTCGACCGTCAATCATTGAATGTTTTTATGTAATACAGAAATGGTTTGAAAAATCTCATAAAGAGTCGTCAAATAAAGTAATTTAGCTGATGAAAGTCCCTGGATTGGATTAGTTTTTGTGGAGAAAATTTGCAAAAGTATTTATAATCAGAGCTCAAATTCCCAAAATTACAAAACAAAAATCACAGAGAAAAGGAGACCAAAACTTTTGTGAGATGAAAAACTGAACAAAAAAGTCTCGTTGCCAAAAAGCAAGCCATGAGGTTTGTGAATATGTTTAATGTTGAATTGAGGTTTCCGTTGCCCAAAAACTTTTGGTTTGGCCGAATGAGAGCGAAACTCGTGGGACTCCTTTTAATTATTTCCCGAAAAGAGAAACATGATCCCGATTTCCAATGGACTGCCAATACAAATACAAACACAAAAGTACGAATGCATACGTACACATTACATTGTATGTGAATAGAAAAGATTGAGTGAGTGCTATGAAACAATCGGCTTCCTAATACATTATACATTATATTCTACAAAGGTATCTATTATATATATGTGTAATATGTATACATAAAGGCAGTCCCTATTTTATTTTCTCCAGTTTCTCCAGGACTCCCAGTCCAATCTCCAACTATCAACTCGCGATGTAACGTGGGAGAGTTTGGATACAATGTAAATGTCTCAAACGGCTTCCTTCTCTGGCCCGACTGTCTATTTTATTTACTTTTTGTCACTGGCCTCTTTTAACTTTTACCTCCGAAACCCCACCAAAGTCCTCCTCCACACTCTCCATTATTGACATGATGAGAATATTGAGCAAAGTCAAAGTCCCAGGTTAATTGTGTCCAGGGATTGATGCTGAAAAGCGGAAAACCTAACGCGTAATACAATGGGCACGAGGCCACTTTTATAGGATGATATAAAATATAAAAGATTTTATCTTCTTCCTTTTCTTTCTCCTTTGTTGTTTCCTCTATATTATGTATACTTTAAAAAAAAAGAGGCAACGCAGTTTGTGGAAAGCTTTTTCCAGCTAAACTTTACATTGGAAACGACCTTTTCCCTGTAGATCTTTACCGGAAAATTATGTAGGTACGCAAAATAATGAAAAGGTGCAGCTTTTCTTCCTCATGAGTGAGAAATTTTAACAAGATAACGTGAGCAAGGTAAAAAGCCGGAGACCAGTCAAGTATGTACTTACTGTACATTGTACATGCTTCTTGATAAAATATGCTTATTGGCTTAAAGTAAGTGGAAAGCATTTTCGTGGAAAAAAGAAAAGACTTTCTATACGTATGTACGATAAGAATAAATTAACCATTAAAATAAGTAAGTAAGTATAGTTTACATAACTCCGCATTTAAGTAAATATATGCAAGGTGTGCATTGTACATGTTACGCAGAGTTACGCAAACTTAAATTGGATTTATGTACTTACCCTTAAAGTGTGTCCATACCTTTTATGGATGATGTAAATGTGTGGAGTGGTGAAAGCTTTATGAATTTGTTATGCGCAATATGCATACATTCACTTGTCGACTTTACTGCGATGAGGAAATCCTATTTGGGTGCACTACATTTACGATACATTAACGTGGCTGGGGAGAACAAATAGAACAGAGTTGGGGCAATAATTTTAAAATGCGTGAAAAAAAGAAACTATAATATGTACTTAATGGAGTAGTTACATAATAGTCTCAAAAGATTGTAAACTCCACTTGAGATTCAGATAAAGGACAGGACAGGACATAACAGGTGAGTCACCATTTTATTTAAGTATTCATCAAAAAGCACTACCGCTCAGCTCAGTCAACATTTTGCTGTCTCGTCTCCAGAAAATTCTCCTCATGTCATAATCATAATGAATCTCGTTTATTTGGCAAACACTAAACACACCGTGAAAGATAATTTTTGCTCCTTTCGTGGAAAACATTCTGGGTCATGTGAAGGCAAAGATATAAGCTTAACTTTCATACAGTTATTATATTTACGTATTATAGCATGCTATGCAATAGGAGACAGAAAATGGGTACTTGTTATGTCAGGCTTGTTGCCTGTACAAAATTATATGTCACTGGAACAAATTAGCAAAGGGAAGAATAAAAAATATTTATGTGTATTACTTACTTTTCTCTCTGCAAAAGGAGCCTTGGAAATATTAGAAATAAGACTGAGAATCCAGGGAATCCACTTCTTGTTCCATACCATTATTAAAAATATTTTCTGACATGAGGGTTATCACTTTTCTCTGTCACATAATGCTCCGTAATTTGATAAGCCCAGTGTATGTACAATGTACATTGTACAATGTACAAGTATACTTGTACCTTATTCTCGTTACATCTGCTTCATGCTTCATATTCGTTGCCACGATAAAATTCCACTTAAATCCTGATTATCCAAAAGGATCTCTGCACAGTGTTGAGTCAAATTGGATCGGCTAGTCAGGGGTGAATGGATATGCATAAATAATAAATAATAATAACGTGTCATGCTCATCACTATTTATGTACTTTAAAAGTGGAGAAACAATGTGATGCAAAATGCAATAGGAATGGTATTCTCTGTCTTCATAAAAGTGGCACTTCAAAATTTACTTTTGCCAGCTATTATCATGGAGAAAGTAATATTTGGAGTGCCATTTTTTACAAAAACAGACAGCATACATTATACATACACATTGGTGTATGTACTTTCTCTTCCAGCTCCAGCGCGAGCAAAATTACGCAAAGAATTGTTTCCCAGAATTTATCTCCAGACTCTATGTATCAGCAACATTTTGTCTGTAATCGTATGTAAGCATATGTATGTGCATTGTACATATTTTTGAGCCACCCGGTTCCATTGCAGTCGTCATTAATTTCTCAATAAATTGTATACTGAGCTACAATACACATACACACACATTACATAGGATAAGCATCGCCTTGAAATCTTCGTCTCTCTGCCCAACATCTAACATCTGTATCCATGCGTGCATGTATGTATGCATCTAAAATGGGGTAATAATATGGCGAATTACAAAAGGGATTAGAATTTGCTCAATTTAAAAAACAAGCTCGCTTAACAAGCAAACGCAATATGCAGAAATAGTTGGGATTGCTGGTCGGCACTAATTCTCGTTGAGCATCATTTAAAACAAGTTTTTACCATACAAGCTTTCTAAAGTAATCCGCCTTATCTACAGTTTTGTAGAAATGTATGCATAAGTATATAACAGAGAGGGAACATCTATTTATCTAGTTACAAGATTATAGGGTAATCCACTTCATGCATCTTTTTTGTTTTCAAAAATAATAAAACTAACATTACTGTGATAAACTCACTCATACATACATACATACATATAATACACAGGCAAAATGGAGAGGCACAATCTGGCTTACCCTTCAAATTTATTTTTTATATGGGCACTTGTAGAAATTTGCAGGAATTTCCCTCATTTAGTTTTATGCGTTTATATATGTACATTCATATTTCATACTGTAGATTGTGGCTCACATCTTGATTTGATATGGAAAAGGGCAGCGGAGAAACAACATTTAGAGTAGAATTATGAACATCCATTTATGGACAATTTAAATTTGAAAGGACAACTATTTAACGCTGTCCTATTTACGACCAACAGCTTATTATGTACATTTATTTCCAAGGCCAAGATTTTGCAGGGATTGCTGGAATTCTTCAGGCATTTTTGCCCTTTGTTTTTACTTTTCAAACATGATACTTTAAGCCACAGAAAATGCTTATATTATTTAGGGAAATATTCTTACATAATATCATAGAGACTGATATTATGCATATACTTATCATCTGTTGTTTGTTTTAATTTCTTTTCCAAAAAAAATTTCATTTGAGAGGGCTTCCGGATTTGGCTGTGTTTCATTCCCTTGTTTTTCTTATTAATATCAATCTGTATGCATGAGACCATGGTTTCCCTCGCCCTTTTTTTCCGCTCCTTCCATCTTCCTTGTTTCTGTTTATGCATTTTGGATATTATACAAGCAAGGATGCATATTAATATTAATGCCCGTTTTTTAGGAAGGAAGCCCTTGAGAACCCTTTTCTCACTTCGGACTCCTTTTTGTAAACCAGGCCATGGAAAAGAGTCACTGGAGAATTGTACATGTAAGTATTTGTACGCACATTGTATTGTAGCTCGGTTTCATTTTCCTCTGGAGAAAGCAGAGAAAGCAGTCCAACTAATCAACCAACACATTTTTGGAGAATTTGGGTCGGCTGATCCTGCATCTGTCTATTTATTATTTAACATGAACATTACTTGAGTGTTGTCCATGTCCATGCAATGCATAATATGTAATATGTACACATGTTCATTATTTTTTCGTTGTGTCATACACCTGCATAAAGACATGACTTTTTTCTCTTTTTGCTACTTTTGCTGTTGCTCTTATGTAGACTGTACACTGTACACATTTGTGAGTGTGATAGTGTCAGAGAGAATAAAAAGTTGAGGTGTGAGGGGAAAAGGAAAAGACGCGCGCTAAATTATGCAGCTGCCAAAGAAAATTATGGAGAAAAAAAGAGATGTTTCTCCAGTTGTGGAATTTTCTGAACGAACCGCATCCATTGAATATCCTAATACTACATACAAATGCACATATATGTACATAATGCACAATGTACATGTGAGCTCGCTCGTGGAACGTTAAATTCAAAAGAACGCGGTGTATTATACATGTGTTATGTAATAAGACAGGAAGGATGAATAAGTACTGATGGATCCGGAATAATAATAAATAATTGCATACTAGTATACAATGGGGTTGCTGAATGAGGAAATGGGTATATCAAACCATGCATGTACGCCATATGTAATGAGCCTTTGGTGGAACGCACACAAAGCCTAGCTTTGATGTCAGCTCCGGTACCTGTAAGTACATACATACATACTCTGTTTTTTATTAAATGGCCCTTCAAATTTTACTTTCTCCATGCTAATAGAGGTCGAAAGTAAAATTTGGTGTGCCATTCAATTAAAAACAGAGAGTATGTAACAGAGTCTCCTTTTCCAGCTTTGAATTTTCTTTCTGGGGAAAAAATAAAAGGAGAGATTGAGCAAGGAAAAAATTTTGTAAGTGAATATAAAGAATAAAGTGAAGCCGGCGGCTTTTCTCTTGTGTGCTAATAGGACGTAATAGACAGTTGACAGAGGAAAAGGTACTCACAAACACATTCCCCGCTTCCAGTTTCAGGTCCGATTAAACAAGGAGAACGGGAGACGGGAGGCAGAGAGACTGCTGAAGAATAAAAAGGAGCCGAAGAAGAAGAAAAGGAAAAGTTGAAAGAGAAGAAGAAAGGAAGACAAGGATGCACAAAGTTCTTGGCAATTATCAATAAAGGGAGACGAAAGAATTGAAATGGATTTAAAATCGGAATATATAATATGTACAATGTACATAGCGTAACATGTAGGAGTAAAATTCATGTGAATAAGGGGGTGGGGGAAATGTGCAGTTTAACGAGATAAAATATTCTAATTGCATACATACTTTATACATTATGATTATGATCATGTATTTCCCTCGCATTCCTTTTTAATGTATTATTGCTCGTTTTATGCACGAAAAAATACAACAACATCAGTTTTACAAAATACAAAAAGGAAGTTTTTAAAAAAAATCTGTTTTAACCGTAGGCTTTCCATGAAAAAAAATCAAATTTGCATTTGCATTAGTTACATTAACCATTTGAAAAGTTAAATGTTTGTAATATGTAAAAGGCTGCATCTTTTTTTGCAGTAAATATGCAAAAATGTCACTTTTTTGGCAGTATTTTGTAATGGAATTGAAAAACGTTTTTAGGCAGTGAGTAGAAAAATAGGCGTTTTTTGGTACTACATAAATAATGCATCGACAGTTAGAGAGTCGATTTAAATCGATTTAATTAAAACAAAAATCGTGTGTCAATATTATATGATTTGAATATTAGACTCAAATTCATACACACACACATATACTTTGTGTGTATGTATTTTTTGTATAATGTATTCCACACTTGATATTAAGGTATAGTTACATAATTGTAGATATAGGTGCCCTCACTCTATTTTGTATTCTTGTCTTCAGACAATTCGGAAATGTAATTAATTAGGTCGTTTGTCAAATGAAGAAACAACGTCAAGTAGAGCAGTGAATTTTGTTTTAAAAAAGTACAGCATACATAATAAGTACATGTAGCTATATTACAATACATAAAAGTTAAAGTAAAGTAAAGTCTCTTGAGGGGATTGACTGAGAAAATTAAATAAAAGGCAAAAGAAAGTTTTCCAATTTAAATTAACGCCTTCTATCCTCCTAAACTTTGTCAACACATCATATACATACATACGCATAATTAATTAATTGGACACCAAATACCAAATTTCAAGTCGAGAATAATGATAATGATGATGATCTGGAGAATACTGAAAAAGTTACGACGTTACGTCCAAATACAGTATGCGTATCATCATTTGTCACTCCACTCCTCGGAGTTGGCCATTTGAATTTTAAATGGGATTTTGACGGTATGATTGAATTTGAATTATGACGTGGATCAACGACTACGACTAAACATCACACACATGCTAAAATAACAATAATGATGATAATTAATGGCCAAAAATACGCCGTAAATTTGTATAAAAGGACCGGAGCTGGCGGATGAATGCTCACACTTTTAAGTTTCCTTCATCACCACCACTCCTCTCATTTTTCCTTTTCTTCTGCTACACTTACTTACATAATATATTTCTACTGCTTCAAACTCTGATTCTTTCTTTCCCTCGAAATTCAACGGCAAAAACTGGTGATTGTGTCGAGGTCGTCCACTTTGTGATACCGAAACCCTTTAACTTAAAATTTAAACCCGTGTTTCAAAATATTGATATTCGCTTACGTAATACTTACTCGAGATTTAATTGAAATTGATTGTTGAAAGCCAACAGGTGACAAAAGTGACAAAGTAAAACATAAAAGTTAATTAATCAAAAGTCATGGTTCGGTCATATGGCAGCATAAATCTTCTCGCCCTCCTTCTCGTCATTGGTAAATTGTATTTAGTAGTTTGCGTCTTTTTTATTTTTTTATTTCTGTTGTCGATTTTCGCAGCGTTTACAAAAAATTGTCGTTTACTTTTATCATCAAATTAAATACTATACGTAATAACTTGAAAACGCCAAAATTATCGCTGACTTGCAGTTTTCCTGGGTTTAACATGGGTGAAGAGTGCGGATGCGGATCTCGCCAACGAAGGTGAAGTAGGCGGCTTGCAGTGTACAACTTGTGGCAGTGAATGGTAAATGTTCATTTTTGAGCAATATTCCATAAAGTATTTAGCAAAACGTTGTGTGTTTTTGCACAACATTTTTTTGGCAAAGGAAAAGCAAAAGCGCACCAAGAAAAAAAAAAGGAAATGCATAAAAGATAAGAGTTTATTTTAAAATGTTATTCTTACAGCGCCATGTTATGCTCGAGCCGACAAACAAGGCTGTTTAGAAGCTGCTGCATGAACTTTATGAAGCGGAAGCGGAACAGCGGCGATGTATTCTCCGGGAAAACGGGAAGTGAGAGAGACGTCATTTTCCCTTCAAGTCTCTACAGATTCTTTTGAGGAAGGGAAAAAACCAACGGGCCAAACCGAGGCAAACTGCTCCAAGAAAGAAATTCAGAGAAGATAACAACAATGACATGATATGATATGATGAGTGTCAATCCTATATATTACGTTATGTATGTACACTGTACAAATTCAGGTTTTTGAAGGGACGAGGGGAACGATAAAAAGAAGGAACGACAAGCAAACCGAGCGAACATGATATAGTATGAGAAAAAACATATACCTATAAAAATATGGCTCAGGCTCAAACAAAACTGTATATATTATTATTGAATTAACATGAAAAAAATAAATCAGGAAGAAAAGATGCACAGAATTCTCCAGAGTTCTTACACACAATAAAACCTGTAATAATAATATAATAATACACATACTTTTACTTACTTAATATATATAAATACACAAAGTATTATTATGTAATATAATAATAAAGAATATTAGAAAACCTTCTTTTGACAAAAACTTGATGGGATTATATTTTATCATGCTATTATTTATTATATTAT
>JAQIVE010000658.1:0-33615 GCA_034698285.1 Sminthurinus bimaculatus
TTGTCGGCATTTTTTCAGGTCGGCATTTTTGTATATTCGGCATTTTTGCATTCGGCCTTTTGCCTTCGGTATTTTAGCTGTCGGCATTTTGCCTTCGGCATTTTGACATGGACCCGGTAGTTTACCCACTTTTTTGCGATTTCACCCGCCGAAGGAGCAGCTTGCAGTTGTGCTTATTTGCATACACACACATACATGCATAAACATGAGTAGTAGGTAATCCTGTAAGACTTTTGACAAACGTCAAGTATATCTAGTCTCGGTATTTGTATTATTATTGTAGTCGGGTCACCCTTTTTACTTTATACTTACGTAATAATGTAATACTCATGTAGAATAAAATATGTATAAACGCGGGGGCTGAAAGTAGAGCATTCCATTCCAAGGTTGAATAAAATTGAATAGGAAGGAAGAAGACGGGGAAAGCAGCGGGAAAATCATTCTATTGACGACTGACTATGTGCCGCATGTATACTGTACATTGTACATGAAAAAATTATGTATTTTAGTCTGGAGAAAAGTGGAATAAATTCTAGAATAATAATACGATAAAATAGAGGACGAAACAATTTTTTTGCATCTTTTGAAAGGGGTTCAAGCGGGAAAACATCCAGGGCAGGGAGAAAGCGCGTCATCCACGAATAATAACAATATACATTATACATATGTGTTGCATTTTGTATTGTGGAAAGTTGAGCATGTCAAGATTTGACAGAAGAATTGGCCCTAAGATTACTGGAGAATGTCAAACGTCTGTCTCCTTGTTGAATGTGATTGTACTAACGAGGCGGCAAAAAATATGTACACAATAAGAAAAAGAGGCGCAAAATTGGGGTGCGAATCCAGACAAATGTTAGATACTATACTATAGAAATGACAGCGAAAATGCGTTTTTTGACGGCAGTCTCTCTGCAACGGTAAAAAAATTGTGTGCCACCCACTTTCAAATAAATACATACATTGGGATTTTATGCGACTTCTTCTAAATTCTCTTGATTCGGCGCTTTTTGTTGAGGTTCTCCGTCAATCTAGGGTTTTTTAAGACAAGAAAGAAAATGTCAAAACCCGAGATGTTCACTCGCTAGCTTAGGAAAAAACTGCAAAGTGTATAGATAACCGACAGCTGCTTTAAATTTCAAGTGTACGAGCTAAAAGCATACGTTGATTTTAGTCGTAACTCTTATTTAATAGAGTGAAAGGAGGCGGGTTGAAAATTTTAATTTCTGTTGACCTTGCGTATACAACAAGTATTTATTAAAAGGATTCCATTATCTTATACTGTAAATTTTAAACGGGGTTTCCTTGGTCTCGTGTTTAAAATAAGATAAAGTGATACACGCATCCCTCTTCCTCTTGGTCGTTGGACGGGTGGCGGTTTTTTGTGGGTGTGTTTGCGTAGGTTGGAAGCCGTTAAAGGCCCAAAGTTAGACTTGTCTTGCAAAGACAACTCTAGAATTTTCCTTGCATTCCATTACATTACATCACATTGCCTTGACTTGAGTTGTCTTTTTTTGTTTTGTGATTCTTTAATTTATTTGGCCCGTCTGTCTCTTTGAAATTAGTTGCATGTCAAGGAACCAAAACTCAAAGTCCAAGAAAAGAAGGAGAGAAAGAAATTCCCGGAAAAACAAAAACAGAGCACAGCTCTCTGTGACTTTTTCCACCAGCCAAAATGAATCAAGTCAAAATATTTCTGCGGGCTTTCTCCCGCTCATTCCTCATCATACACAATCTATGTATGTACATACAATGTACAACAATGTGGACCAACAACTGGAACAAAGAACTAATTCCTAGAAACGACCCGGCCCATCGTCATGACCACTGAGCATGTGACTGCTGGAAATTCTTAATTTTGGATTCAAGTTGGCAACTACTCTTCTAACAATAAGTTTAACTACCGAGTACGTACATACATTCATACATTACATTAGATGCCGCGCCAAAACGAAACAATGAATGACATGGAGAAATGTGCAAAATATTTGCATTTCCATTCCTATTCCAATTCTTAACATTGACTTTGTTACACATACATACATACAATTGTATCTAGTTTTGACTTGACAATTCAACACTCTACAACGACTCAAGATCTAGATCCAGATCTAGATTTACATCAAAAACCAGATTGGGATTCAGATTCCCATCCTGAATATCACAGCCACTCCATCCCGCAGATGCAGAAAGATGCAGATTTTGGACTTTGAATTCAAATTCAAATTTGAGTCCTGACGTGTCAAGAGTCTTGAGACTGGAGGGTAGGCTGAACATTGAACAATGAACAGTTACATGGTACGTTTGCCACTTGTCTCCCTGTCCTTGTCCTTGTTCATATCTCCATTCCCTCCCTGACTCTTGCATACGCATTAGCATCCGCATCAACATTAGCTTTAGCTGTAGCTTTGACTTTGATTCCTGCTCTGCCAACTCTGTTCCATTCTGTCGGTGTTCACAAAAGAAGAAATGGTAACATTCTGGGGAAATTTTCACCCAGGATCTTTGACTGATGTTCCTTTGTCCAGACCAACAAGAAAACCCGGAGAAGCATGCATTGTAGTAAAAGCTGAAGAAGCTGGGCAAAGTTATGATGAATGTCTGAAAGAACAAAGGCATTTATTTGAACCGAAATAAATACAAGGAAGAAAGCAAGCCGTGGATTTTGGATTTTGGACTTGGACTTGAATTGGGAAACACGCTGTCTGTCAGTCATTCACGCAGCACATTTTGCCATATGTACGATTTCATAATATTCAATACAGAGCATTACGCAAACTTACGTATAATATAATATAAGTAAAACAAGTTCATGGATATAAATGTGCCATAACATAAAGTACGAAAATGTGTGTAAATGTACATAAGAACTCTCCAGGAATTTTTCGATCTATTTACATTGCCCAGAATAACTAGACGACGTTAAGAAATGCAGGAAGAGACAGACGAAGAAGAAGAATCGGTGTAGGAAAAGAAACGGCAAATCATACATACTATAGTGTGTAAAGGGAGAAGAGTCAAACTAGAAAGGAGTGACTTAACTTGAGTTGAGTTGAGTACAGAGTTCAGTCGAGTCGAGTCGAGTTGAGTTGGGCAATGGAAAACCGGGTAGTTTAGCGCTTGCGTTCGCTCCCGGGTTTATTCTCCTCTCTCTTCATTCTAATTCGAGTTCTGCTTTCTAATATTTCAATGTATGTGTATATTTGGCTGTGTGTATGTGTTCCATGTTCCATGTGCGTTCTTGTTCTTTTCCCTAACGCTCTGCATCTCGTGAAATCCAAATCCAAATTCACATTCGTATTCGAATTCGTATTTGCTCACGGACATTTCTGCTTCCAAAAGATTCAGATAGAGAGCTGATCTCGTTCTCTATGCTTCTCTCCCTCTCTGCCTATCTCGCTCTTTCCTTGGTCGACTTGGTTCTTGGTTTGGTTTGGTTTCCTCTACAAATTCGTACTCGTATTTCCGGGAGCAGCAGCTAGTCAGCTAGTCGGGCTGCCAGGCAGAAACTCGGCCGCCGTCAACTCACCACAAACAACTCGAGAGCTGCATTCATTCTCCTGGCGAACAGCAAGGAGCCAACACATATTATTGTATTGTGTCCTATCCTATCCTATCACAATTTCGCCGTCAAGCCAATTCAAAGTATTGTATAGTTGGATCCCTTTTCATTCATTGGATTGGACTCTTAATCCGGGAACAACAACAAGGAGGCAAAACACAAAATACAAACCAAAAGCCCAGGCAATAAGCTTCAATCCTCTGGTTTGGTTTTAATCACACATAATATAAAGAAAGTTTCTTCGTTTCTCCGTGTTGTCTGAAAACAAGATCAAATTCAACAGCAACCTGTCCCAAAAAACGGGGGATAAAGAAAGAGACAGTCATGGTCCATGGTTTTGTGTAGGTGGTGTGAAATCCTCTGTGGAAAACGCAACAGTACACAGGCACATACACATACACATAGAAACAAACCGGATAAACAGAGCTAAGCGGATAAAGTGGGTGGAAAAACGAAAAGACTCATCACATTATTATTTCAGCACTTTCTCCACAACTTGACTTAACTTGACTCGGTTTTACTTTCATCGGACTTTCACCACAATCCAATTCAGAGTATAGTGAGTGAAAAACTTTGTCCATATCGTACTGTAACACAAAAGCCATCGAGAAATTAGGCCTGTCCGCCCTCCGCTTTAACGTCACAATTAGCACGGAGCACAATTCAGCAAAAACTTTTTGTATACAAACAAATGTGCAAATGTATATCGACATGATCATTGAATGAAGAATGAGAGATGTTGTTGATGCAGAAATAATTAAAAAGGGTGACTCTACATTTGTATTAATATAACAGTGTGTGTATGAATTGTGTGTACTGTATACAAGTATTTTGTGAAAGTACAGAGTAAGGCAGTGGGATGAATTGTGGTTCGTTTTTACGGGGAATAGCCTCAAGTGACTTTCACCGCAGACGCCAGTAATTAAAATAAGGCAGATTATTTTGACCTTATTTCGAGCCAAACCTAAACTCTGTGTGTGTATATTATGTATGTATTATGTATAATGTATACGGATATTAATTAGAGGGCTGAAGGTTGCGCCTTGAAATTAAAGCTGCAATCCAAATTCCTGTCCCCTTGATTAAGCATCTTCATTAGACTGAAGCAAATCACAACCACGTACGAGTACATTGATCAGACTCTGGATTTTGTTTTTCAAGGGAGTGAAAGTAAACTGGAAAGCAAGAGAAAGCGTCAGAGCCTGAGAGAAAGTGAAAGAGAAAGCAAAGGAAAAAGTGAAGAGTCCTTGAGGTTTGTGTGGATGTAAACAAGTATTTCTTACCGTCGGCCTATCTACTACAAAATAAACACACCGCGTGACGACAGACAGCCATCTTCATGGAAACCCGCTCGAGTAAATAAATAAACAAGGAAGAAAACCGAGCAAATATAAATATCTAAATGTAATCAACTCCAAAATCAAATACAAATTCAAACTCGACTCTGAATCCAGATCCTGAGGAGTTTCTCCAGCCGACTTGACAACTACAACAACAACAACTTGAAAGCTTGGGATTCGGTCTCATCTCATCTGATCATCGGGCTCGATTCGGATCTGGATCTGGATCTTGGTCTCGAATTTTGGTCTGTCGTTAGTGTCTATTTTCACTTCATTACTTTCCGTGAATTTCAATCTGCGTGTATACTCTATACATATATGTGACTGTGTGTTAAATTTCCATGGATTAGATTTATTTAAATACATACTGAAGACTTTCCTCGTATTACGAACATATATGTATGACCGCCATATACGACACATAACATAAGAGCGTAAAAGACATTTCTCGAGCTGGAGAAAGTCGGAGTTGGTGAAAGCAGGAAACAAACTTGTGTGTTTACCCACATCGTCGTCTTCTCGTCTTCTTCATGTGCTGCTTTCATCCCGGTCCCATTGGAAATGTTAATGGAGATGGCGAATTCTCCGCCGTATTTGACTTGGTTTTGGACTTGGAATTCCAGCGCCAACATGAACACAAATTCCGGTTGTACACTCAACGAGACAACGACCACTGATTCAGCTCCTGATTTCCAATGCTGATAATAGACAACATATACACGTAATAATGATAATGCTTGGGAATCTGAAAAGACTTTGAATTCCATTCTATGCACTGGATTTTTTTGCAGTCTAATTTCCAATTTCCAATTACACACACACACTGGGATTGTGATTATCTTATACATACATATATATGTACGTGCGACTAGTTTTCTGTTTATGTTTATGGTACGGGCCAAGTAGGGATTATTTCCAAGGAACAGGAAAAGGAATACGACTGGAACGTGAGCATTAAAGGGCCGTATAAATGCTTTATCCCTCCAGCAAAAATATCAAGAGCTAAACGAGCAGGAAAACGGGAATGGGACAAGGGGACAAAATTTATATGTAAAGCGCAGTTTCGTTTCAAGCGGGGCAAAAGCCAAAACCATCGGCAGTACCAGCGGCACTGCTTTAAAATCCAGGCCAGAATCGATGCATGTACTACTTGGCTGGAGAAGAAGAGAGGAAATCGAAATTCCAGGACAATCCTCAGCTCGTCTACATTCTTAATTCTTAATTCGACTAATTCGCACATGTATAAGTATGTGTAGGAAATACAGATAGAACATTGTGCACCGTGAACTTTTCCAGGGAACTGAACTGAGCTGAACCATGAAGAAGAAAAAGGGAAAAAGTCGATAAAAAGGTCGAGTTCATAGTCATTCTGATAATCCTAAATGTACTTTGTTCCATATTATGGGCATTTTATATCCTACAAAGAAAACTGAAGGCAAACTGCCTGTATATTGTAGATTGTAGTGTATTACGTATTAAGAAAGAGCAGGAAGTAGAATTTGAGAGGAGAGAGAGAGAGAGAATTTTCATTTCCAGTCCCATCTCAACTTTTTATTAGCATAGATTCCAGGAAGGGCAAAGTATGCAAAAAAATTCCTGTTCCACTTGTCCTCCACATTGTGAATGAAGCCTTCTCGTCTTCATCTTGATGGACGAAGAACAAAAGAGAAAAGGACGGAAGAAGAATAAAATTATAAGGAATATAATAATAATCCTTACTTTTTAACTTGTGAAGAGTGTCTAGAAAGTTGTAAAGAAATTCACTCCTCTCCTTTTTCTCAATGAGAAAGGGAACGGGAAATTCGGGGTTCATCAGGAAAATTCGCAATTTGTAAGTTGTGCGCCGCTATCAGTTTCAACTTGACCCAACTGGCAATCACGTAATTGCGAGCATATAATATATTGAACTATATATTGTGTTGGAATGTGTACATATTTTATATGAGGGAAAGAGTGTTTTCCTATCTAATCACAATCATAAGTGAAAGTGAGGATTGAGAGGGATCCACAGTCATTTTAAAATTAATACTGAACAATGCCCCACAAGATAGATAAAGGAGGGGGTAGCAGCGAAAACGGGAGAAGACGATAGACAAAGTCTCGGAGAAAGCCCAAGACGTGGACCAAGAAGCCTCGCTAACTTTGTTTCAACTCCTCGCCACCAAGTACAAGTACAAGTCCAAGTTTAACTTTCACTCTTACTTTCCCCCGTTTCCTTCACCGAAACTTCAAGTCGAGCAAAGCCAACCGTAATTCCAATTGCAGTGTGATTTCAATTTCTCCTGTACTTACGTACATATTCGTACATCTATATAACTTGGCTAACTTCTTCCCCCTCAACTCATCTCAAGACATCTCAAGTCGACTCAAACTCAAAGTCAACTTGCTTTTCGCCATGTCTCCAAGGTATTATCATTATTATTATATTTTATATGTAACCCTTGCCTCAAACTTCCACTTGACAAGCCGCTGGCTCACTTTTCCCCTGCACCTATGTAAAATAATTTTAATTTTTCCTGGCCTTGCGCTTCTTTACTTGATGGATTTTTTACCTTTTTCTTTAAAGTTTATGTGCATTCCTTTATTATTTCATTTTCTCAGCATCTCATCCTTCCGCTTTGAACTATGTACAAGGAATCATAATATATTATATTATAGTAAAATATTTTCAATTTTCCAATTACACACTTCACGCGCGAGCGGGGTTGTGTGCGTGGGTGTTGAAAAGATCCAGATTTTGTTGACTTGGCCAGACTAAGACTCTTGGGACAAAGGCCGGGCTTGACTTGACTAGAGTTGACTAGACTAGCTTGGCTGGAATCTGAATTTGAAGATCTAGTTTCACGAGATCTAGTTGTTGAATGAAAAACAGATTGACGGGCATGTGATCTCCTTTGAAAAGGGAACGAGAATGTTAGTCTAATCTGACCTGGAATTTCTTGTGTGTGTGTGTGTATGTATTATGTATGTTAGTCTGTGGACGAGAAGAAAGAAAACGAGAGAAAAAGATCTTTTAATTTATTTGTTTCCACACAAACCCAACATAGCTCAACTCGAGTCAAGTCAGGACAAGACAAGTCAAGTCATGGAGACAAAGAGCCAGGATGAAAGAAAACATGTTGGAGACTTGAAATGAAAGGAAAGTTTAAAGAAATCTCAAAAGCAAAAGGCAATCAAACATCAAAAATGAAATGTTATATTAGTATTATGTCATCCGTCATGTCATGTCATGTCATCCCTTTGTTGTGCTGTTGTTTGCAAAAAAACCAAGTTTTTCCTTTGGACACTTGATCTTATTTATTTAGATGTAAATTCTTGCAAACCCTGAGAATAAACTTTTAGCATTTTTTGCAAATCACAATCACTGGAATAAATTCCGTCTTTTCTTAAAATTTTACCTAAAAATCTTAGTGTGACGTAATGAAATGCTTAACTATTACAAGACATTAAATTAAGGGATTTATTTCAAAAGGATGTTTGACGACCCAATAAAGGAAAACAAGGAGGAAGGTATCCCAAACTTTAGTGCATCTGCAAAACAAATAAGAGGGATTCGATTCCTCAAGAGTTTTTAATTAATTATATATGTATATCAAAGCAGCCTTTAAAATTTGAAGGCAAACGCAGAGTTTAGTGTGAGTACAGTGTGCACAAAATGCGCATAATGGCTTTTTATACGGTGCACAAAAGGGAAATTATCTCCAGTTGAGGGGATTTTTTTGAACCTCTGAATTTGGCCCGACGCACTTGATTCCTTTCTTCCCTTTTCTTTTCTTTGTGTAAATACGCACTACGCACACACACACGCTGTACAAGGTGAACAATGGGGTAGAGAATAAAAAAGAAAACAGAATAAAAAGGACTGGAATAGTAGGAAGGAAGGGTAAAGTTGAGGAAGGATGAGAGATAGGATATCCACTATGTAGTTGGGTTCAGTGTAGGCTCGAGTTTCGAGTTTCTCCGCGGGTTGCCCTTCTTTGTGTGCGTGCGTGTGTGTGTGCGTATGTACATAGGACTGAATTTGTATGTGCGTGTCATTTGTATAAACTTATGTAGGTGGAGGGGATGTAAAGCAGTTTATTAGTTGGGACTTGAGCCTCCTCCGACTTGACTTGACTCCACAGAACAGCCAGAAGCAGAAGCAGATCCAGAAAGACATGGTAAAAGTCAACCACACCACAAGAGAAAGGAGGAATAAAAGCGGGGAAAAAAGTTTAAAGTTTTCCTGTCAACCTTCTTCTTCTTCTTTGTCGTATTCTTCTTCCCTTCCTCCTCCGTTTCCATCTTTTTATATGGATAAAAAAGAGGGAGACAAGAATAAGGCGAAAAAGTTTGCTATAGTTGGTTTAGTTGGAATACTAACAGCTTCTAATTTGGGGGAAAAGGAGAAACGGCTGTGAAATGTTCAAAATATATCATGTCATGTCCAACTTTGTTTTTTCTACGAATTTGACTATTCTTCCCGCTTCATAACTCATCTACATACACCCAAACTTTTTGATGTCATATTGCATGGGATGATGGGCAGCCGGGAGAAGAACAATATCAAGAGTACGAAGAATAATAAGAATAATAATGCTGCATTTTGTTTTAGAGGTTGGGAAATTAATAAAAAAAATTAAAACAGTGCAACAAGAACGAATAATTATGATTTTTATGCTGGCTTCAAACTTTAGGAAAAATAAATTGCTTTTTACAAGTTACTTTACAAAAAACGGCATTTTTTTAAAGGCCTGCAAAAAATTAATAGTTAATGCTTGTAAATTTTGCAAAACCTTGATACTGCCGTCGTACAATATGTTTTTGCAAAAGCTCCAACGAAATCTCTTTGGACACAAGAAACAGGACAAAAACCTACACAACAGCTAAACAATTTAATACAATAAACGTACAAATTTATATGTATATCAAGGACAAAAGTTTGTCTACTTTTCTTCATTCCCCCGCTTTTTTGACGTTGTTGCTTTGTTTTTGCATTTCTTTTTTACATTTTTCGCCTTCACACTTTTTTATCCAGGAATTATCAAGGAAGGGCAATATTTTTCCCATTTCCTTCAATTTGCAAAAATTTCCGCACATTATCTGTTATCTTATCGTATCACCATAATCCGCCGTTTTGCTACACGTGGAACTTGTTAGCTTTGGTTGTAGGTGCGAAACTGTGTAAAATTACCGAGATACATACGTTAATAGATCAGATTAAATTAGTACACTCGATACCTTGTAGAAAACCGCGCAAAAGTTGTCAACTGTATGTACAATGTACAATGTACAGCATGCATGTAAAGTTGGTATAACGATAAAGATTATGACTCGTTTACGTTTACCACAGTTTAATTCAATTAGCTGCCATGTTTACCAAAAAACTTATCTTGATGTCATGAATTTGCACGATATGACTTGGGCACACGACTCGCGGATTTTTTGCCGGGCTGTCTACAGCTTACACATATGTATATGTACAATATAATGAACTTACGTGTACGTCTACATTAGGGGCGTCAATTTCCCTGTAAAATCCACAAAACTTTTATGTATCATTTCCTCCGTCACGACAAAAAACAAACACCATGTTCAATACAATACACAATATAATATACACATATAAAATGCACAATGTGTGTATTTCATTTGAGATACCTGATAAAAAACCGAGATATCTTAAACACGGGACTTAATGTTAAAGGCCCGACATGAGTCGACAGTCAACAATATACATTATACGATACCTCTAAAAATGTATAAAAATACAACGATATGGAGAAAGCAGAAAAAGTGCAAGTTTACAAGGGTGCGTGTTTCTTGTGTTTTTCTCAGCAAGTTTTTCCACTCCTTTCTCAAGTCTCGTCTCTCTCTCTTCAGTCGGTGTGTGTGGCTTTCTCCGTGTAAAAATACCAGGAAAGAAATAAAGAGTGGAATAAGGAAGGAACGGTTCACGTGATTCCAATCTTGCCGAGGCACAAGTTATGACTTGCAAACAACTTCCAGTTTTAGTTACAACTCCAGCTCCAGTTCCATTGGAATAACTAAGACGGCTCACGAAGAACCAGCAGAAGACTTTCTCCATGTATATATTTATACATAGTTTACTCAGTCGACGCACGGCCCTGTAGATAGTTTACCTAATATTTATGCACATACATAGGAGTATCCACGGGCAAGGTTCTCGTGGAAGAAAGGCCATATATTTCCATGTTAAATATTACGAGGAGAAAAGTTTTAATTTCTCCCGTATCCACAACAGTGTTGATACAACCGGCAATACGCTACGCTACGATACAAACCAAACTTTGCGTTGTACCTTGCACTAGCAGTGCACATTGTATTATTTTATGCTACATTATATGCATCCTATGTACATACAGCAAAAGAAAAAGAAAAATAGCGTCTCCTTTGTTTGCCTCGTAATTTCCCGTGTTTTGCCTCAGCTCTCTGTTCACCTCACACACAGAGATAGAGACAAACACAACTACATACAAAGACAAAGACACGCAGGAGAAAGCACGAGCCGACCAAAGTTACTAAACCAACAAGAACAAGAACAACAGCTTGGAACTGTGTAAATTGTAAATTGTAGGAGCAAAGGAGCTCCACCACCACCACCACCTTGTCTATTTTCCTGTTTCTGTTCCAGTTCCAGTTTTGGTCTCGGTAAATATTCCACTTGAAGTTTGAACCTTAAAATTTGCGTAAGGTTCAAGAAAAATATTATCCTTTCTCCTAGATTGTCTCGACCCGGTTTTCCCCGGTTGCTTTGGAGCAACACTTTTAAAAGGGAAAAAAGTAGGAAAAAGAGTCCGTGGTACAGGTAATATTGTGCTGTAATTATTTACTGTATATATTTTGCATTTGTGCAAAGTAGAAGTTACACAATTCTTCTTCAAGTGAAAGTAACTGGGTAAGTGTGAAAGGTGTTTTGTGTATTTTGCAGAAGGTTGGCTTTGAAGGTTCCAAAAAAGTTTTGAAAATAATCAATAGACGGAATGTATTTATGTAGCGTAACACCCTCCTGGCATTTTTATGTATGTATATTTAGAGTCTCTGCTGTTTGTTGGCTTGGCTTGGTTCGGTTCGGTTTGGTTTGGTTTGGGCTGACGAGGATCGCGCGTGAGGTTTGGTTGAAGCAATTCCACTTCTTTGTAGGCTCGTTTTTTCTCCTGTTTCATACAATACCTGCACAGTGTGTTATTTGTGTAAATATAATATGCGGGTATTTGTATTTGTGTGTGTGTACATTGTACATGAACTTTTCTCCAGGAAAAATGGAACAAATAGAGAATCGGAGGCGAAAGGCAGAGTGTGCTTTTAATTAATGGGTAAAGGACGTAATTAATCGTAAAAATAATAATAGTCATAAGAAGAACACCCACGGGGGCATATCCATACAAAATGCACACCAAGGTATATTGTATTATATTATACCCACTGGAAAAAAGTATCAATTTTATCACGTTCTTCTATATTCTTAGCACTACAAATTCTCCTTCTGTATTACATATCGAAACCCCAATCACAATCACAATTACAGTTTCTATTGGGAAATTGTTCAAGCCGGACTTCAATTTCCTGTACATGATTTTTTCATCAACACTCCGATTTCGGATTAACCCAGGCTTTCATCGGGGTTAGAGAAAAACGGGGGGAATGTGAAAGGAATCTCAAGTGCAAAAGTAGCAGCAAACTCACATTCAACCCAGCTCGGAGAAAACGAATGTGTAGTTTTATCTCCTGCTAGGAAAAGAAAATTAAACAGAAAATTTTGGGAAGCATTTCAATTAAAATGGAGTATCGATCGAATGCATCAGATTTTGCAGAAAAAGCAATTAAAATTGCAAACATTTTCACAAAAATGCTGCAAACATTTTTATTATTTTTTTTCCAAACATTTTGTGCATTAAAGCCTGATATATCTAATTGGGCAATTATAAATGATAAATTTCGCGGTGTCTTCATCCGCTCGTTAGTTTCTGCGTTTAACGGTACAATTAAAGGAACGTTGAAATGCACAGTCGGATAATTGTTTCTTTCTACAAAGGTATAGATTAGATTGCATTTAAAAAGCCAAAAGGCATACTTTGTTTGATTTGATTAATTGATTTGGCTCTCTAATCTTTAGCCAGGATTGAGTTGTCTGGATTGGGATCAGCAATTCCTTTTGTAGATTTGAGATGCGTATATATATAGAGAGAGCAGCAAACGCAGGAAATAAATGAGTTGGTTAATTTAGCTGAAAATTGTAGTGTAAACACATTGGCAATTGATTTCCAGATTCTGCGGCTCCGTTTTGTTGGCCTGGGTGAAGAAGGGGAAAGTAGTCAATTCTAAATCAAGGCCAAGACTGTCTAGACACCCAAAATTGACCAATCCACACTTTATCATAGTTTTTCTAAAGAGACAGACAAAAAAGGGATTGAAAACAAAAGGAATGAAGCAACTTGTTCGCCTTTATCCATGTTATGACATTGTTGGAGAACAAAACAAATGTATGTACTAATATATAAATATATTATTGACAAGTCGGCTGGGCAAAAGAGTCTTCTTTTTTGTATTGCTTTGCGGATCTTCATCTAGATTTTGGGTTGGGAGACTTACGTAAGTAGACGCGGACGTGATCCTCAATCAGGGAAGAAAAGAGGATCGAAAAGATAATCAGGAAAAAGACAAACACGTCACAAGCACTACGTACAACAGCACCTGGAAATTTTTGTTCATTCTTTAGTTTTCCGTGTGCTGACATCAATACTTCCGTCCAACTTTTATCGAGAAACTTGGCTCAAACCGTCCCTCAAAAACTGGTCATCAAGGGCAAAGGCCAAAGACAAAGATGCGAGCCGACTGACTAAATGATAAAGCCACACCTCTTTCGTCTGTCTGTACTTTCTCCGGCTACTTTCACTTTATCTGCTCCCTCGTTTCAACGTGCGGATGCCATTTGACCGGAGTGATGTAATCTAATGCAATGTCGTGCAATACAATGAAATGAAATGCAATGTAATGCAATCGGCGGGATGGGATGCAGGAAGTGACGAAAGAGAGAGAGAGAGCAGGGAAAGGTTACAAATCGTACCTTTCTCCACTTTCACTTTCACCTTTTTCGTCTTTTATCACAAGTTTGTCTATCATGCCGCTATGGTGACTATGGCCAATGTCCGTGCATATTTTCCTCGTCTATTTAGTCCAGCCAGGGGACCACTCGTCTCATAGCGTCTTCGCTTCCGTCGTCTTCTTGTCTCCTTTTCGTCCGTTTCTCATCGAGTTTGTAGAGTTGAGTGGGGCTGATTGGAGTTGAAGACTTCCAAGTAAGGAAATCTTTTTACACGCACTTTGAACACTCTTCAGCAGCTCAAGTGGCATCTTCATCCTCTTTTCTTGCCCTTACGTTGAATATACAGCTGGGCGCGGTACACGTGCCCAATATTGTGTCTTTGTCTGAGTCCTTCTGTTTGACTTGGTATTATGTAGCGCGACCCTGCGTTTGGCCACGGCGGTCTAAACTAAACGAAACTAAAGTTTGTATAACTGATTTGAGGAGAGACGAAGAAAATTTCATTTTCTTTGGTCGTGTTCATGCCATGGCAATTTTTTCTTATTCTGTCTCTTCTCTCACTCTCTTTACCTCCATTTTTGTATCGTTCCTGTTCTGTATCTGTTCTCCACCATGGAGTGGAATGGATGACATGGGAATGAGCGTACGTGTGCTCTCCGTTTGACACGAATTCCGCTTTCTGCTCTCTCGCTCCTTCCACTCCGTCCCTCTCTTATTGGGATCTCTCATCAAGTACCTACAGATGTACAATATACAGCCAAGGAGAAGTTAGTGAGTGAAGAAATACCAAGAAAAGGTACTTTTTCTCTTGTTTCAGCGAGGATTGTTGAGAAAGTGGAAGGAAACTCGTGGTCTTCTCACCTGTTTTATTAAGGCCAGTTGGTCTCGTATTTGTTACGTGTTTTGAGCAAGAAGACAGATCAAAATAGTAACAGAGAGAGAAAAGGAGTGAGAGTGAAGAACGTGGGTAATCGGGAGGAGAGCCGAGCTAACTCATTCACCATAATACTGTACATATTGAAGGAAGAAAGATACAAGCGCGAGGAACAGCAAAGGCAATGACAAGATGGTGCAAAACTTTTGGAAAGAAAGAGTTACCCAATTTGGTTTTGTTTCAGAGCCTCCTAATCCCCGGCTTAACAAGGACTTTGCTTTTCCTCCCGAACTCACAAGCTCACAGGATCCTCCTTACACCGATTTCCGTGTGTCTACTACATACTACATACATACATATGTAGTATTGGCATGTTGTTGTTGGCAACGCTCTTGTTTTTCCTCGGCTTCTCCAGTGACTTCCTCTTGCGGTACATTTATCTGTGGACAATTATATAGATACATGCATACATGCTACAGATCAGATGAACTGTATACATACAGTTTTCATTGTGCTACATACATGAATTCTATCAATTTGTAATTTACCTTGCTGTGGATTGTGGAGTGTGGGCCATCGATGTTGCCGTAATGTCCTTTCTTTCCTTTGATGTCAGAGTGAAAGCCGTTGCTATGGGATGAGCAAGGAAGACAATATGCGGAGGAATTTGGTGTATTATGCTAATAGACTTGACTACATAGTTAGACTCAAGATAACTTATTAGACGGGTATTTATTGTTTGAGCAAGAGGGATCGGGAGTAAGACGTGTTTGTTGAAAACTGGCACCCAAGAAACATCCCAACCTATACAATATATATATACAATACAATAAAACACAATAGCACTGATCCAGTTCACAGTCAGATTCAGATCCAGATCCAGAGTCAGCTCAAGTTGAAATTTCTGGATCTTCCAGGAGTTGTATAAATTCCGTAGTTGCAGATATACATACATACACTACAGAAGATAATGCATACCTTCTTTCAATAAAATATACATACACTGTCAGTGCTACCTTTAGCCAACCGCTCGTCTTGTACGTTCAGAAATATAAAGGACAAAACATAGGTTGAGGGATCTTTAGCAATTGCTTTGTACACCTTTGTCTTTGTCGGGAGTCTGAGTGAGTCTCGGGTTGTATCTATTTATCTATTTATCTGGAGGGAGAGTTTAGGAGGATTTGAATAATGTGAATGTGCAATTAGTTGGGATTAGGGAGGAGGACGGGAAAGGGCTGTGCCTTCCAGAGAGATTTAGTAATTAAAAGCTCCTGAGCATCCACCATTGAACATTCATCCAGCCATTTTATTCATCTAACACATGCATAGCTAAACATCTACATATATACACAATACACTTTCATTAAGATAGGCACAGTGCACAGGTTTATATACAATACAGAATATATGCTGCATATGGAAAACAAAGTGTACTAAATATTGTAGATGGCTATAACTGCAGGAAGCGGATCCCTCCGCCGTTTGTTTTCATGTCACTGGGATGGAATTGGGTATAGAAGCATTGTAGAATGGCTGCAAGGGAGTGTGTGCTCAATGACTTGCTACCATACCATAACACACGATACAATACTCTTCTGTGCTTTCGATACCCGGGATTTAGCATGCAAATTCCGCATTTAGCAAGTCATTTCATATGTATGTAAGTAAGCACAAACTGCACACGTGTACAATACTTTTGTAATAATGGTTATTCTTGTTTCTCCACTCCTTGCCTACATACATACGTGCGAGAATTTTAAATCTACCTATTGTCTTTTTAGTACTCAACATTACATTAAGTTGCAGCCGGGCCAGATCATTGCACCGTACCGTTTCAATCTGGGGACTAAGCTAGACTAAAGTGGATGGGCCAGTGAATGAATTGTCAACGTGTTTATGTTTGCTCGTGTTCCCGTCATTAATTTCATTGCTGGTTTCCGGCCTTTTATCCTCACTGGCACTGATCATATATGTTTGTACATTGTACAATGTACATACATAGACAAGTGCACGTGCAGGATGGATGACCGAGTTTGTGGATTAACCATCAATTCGATCCGTTTTGTATACAAATATTGGTTGAATGGACAGCATGCTGCAGATTTTGAGCAAGTATTGGGTTAAATTCTCTTCCATCGGCCAAGTTGATACACCGCAAAGTTTAGTTATGAAGTGATTGATTCCGACATGAAAGAGCTGTTTAGCCTCTCTATTGAAAAATATTTTGTCATCCTTGTGTAAAAGAATAAATATTTTCAGTGTTTGTGTGTGTGTGTGTAATAAATAGGAAGGAAATAGGTAAGGAAATCTATATATTTACCATAAACTGCTTTTCGTTTTACCATTAAACTCAACCGCGTCCGCCCAACGCACAACAATAACTTTGCATGGATACATTTCATGTATATGTATGTATGTGGAGCCAGAGCCAGACTACGTGTGCGTACTTTCTCTCTGTATTTCTCCAAGTACGTTTCTATTAGTCTGGCAGCAGAGAGAATGATTTCCTATATGATAGGACTTTCTCCTGATTTCTCCCTTGTTTCCTTCATTCTGTACAGATAGTTATGGTTCTGATTTCTGCTTTCTCTTAGTATCCCTCTCTCTCTCTCTTTCTCTCCTTCTCGGGACGGAAACGGAAAGTACGGATAAATCAATGGAAGGAAGACAAGCAGGGAGAAAGTGGAAGCAGGCATAGGCATACATTTATAAATATATAAAAAGTATAGGGAGATACGGAGTTCTGGTGCTTATTGGCATTCTCCTGTACTTCATCGCCACAGTTATAGTCATAGTCATGGTCATGGCATTCCACAGAGTTTGGAGTTTCTATGGATGTGTTCCAGTCCTGGATACTTCCATTTCCACTTCCACTTCCAGCTCCATTTCTGGTTCGAGGAGTCAACTTGACTCGGTTGCTTGGGTGCCCGGCCACGGATGACAATGACAATGACAATACCCAGGCCGATGAGAATGGCCGTGGCCCATGCGATGAGGACGGACGATGGGGATGACTATGGCAATGGCAATAGAAATAGTGGCGCTTGACAATGGCCGTATGTGAAAAGGTTTAAAGGATTCTTAAACTCCTTTCCCGCCGATGGACAATTTATTATTTCCCCCTTTGCAAGGGTCAGCTCCAGCCGCCTTCAACATCCAAAATCCAACAAATCCAGAATTCATTCACCACCATTCAGTCTACATAGTCAACTCCACGATGCTCTACTCTGCAGTTCACTCACTCTCTATATATTTCCTGGAGAACTCCATTCTCTCCATTCCATCCAGGATGATTCCAGACTTCTCCAGTCATAAATACCCAAGGCCCTTCCGTTTCCATTCCATTTTATTCTGTTCCATTCCATAAGTGAACTTGGCCCAAATCAAATCAAATCACGGTGACTATATTCTTCCGCTTCTTTACTCCTTTCTCCCATACTTGGCCTGGAGAACTTGGAAATGGAGTTCACAGCACACAGTGCGTACAATAGGTACGCAGTTTATACATGTATACAAAATACAATGGTACAATGTCTTGTGTTGGGAAATTACTAGACCAGACCAGACTAACATTTTCATCTCGAGCTTCTTTGTGTACTTTGTACATATTTTTGTTGTTGTTGTTGTGGTGGTGGGTGAAAGCACAAAACTCAAAATATTGTTATGGCTTTTCCTTTTCCTATCGTACCGCATGGAATGCAACGGCATCGTATAGTATCGAATCGTATCGTATGGTTTGGTGCACTTACACAAAAACTAGCCCACAAAAATTCTCCAGCATTCGGACGTAAAAAAGGAGGGGAACCAGAAAAGGCAAAAGAGTCTGGAGCTTTGCATGAAGAACGAAAAGAACTGGAGAAAGCAGAGGAAATACAAAAGTGTAGGGAGAGATAGTAGGAGAGAGTGTGCCTTGGAATATTTGTGTGTTTGGGCGATAGAGAGGAGAAAGGGCCGCCACATTATTTTTCAAAGCACGCATTGAACCCTCGCGCCATGCCATGCCATGCCATACCATACCGAGCCACGCCAAGGCATACCATGCCATTGAATGAAGCCTAATCTGATTGAGAATACAATGGAATTCCGTCAAATATAAAAATAATCATGTACTTGAATCACAATATACAAGTCAAACGTGGAAACAACTGTAAGGGAAAGGAAAGAAAGAAAGAAACTCGAGTCTATAAATATATGAAAACGTGGACATAATAAACATATTTCTTTTCCTTTCCTTTCTTTACCCTTTCTTTCTGCTTTCTCCACAATACTTTCTCCATTCATTCTTCCCTGCTTTCTCCTTGTTTTCTTTATTTTTTTCGATTGTGCGATTTTCATTGTACTCCCACCGAGTCTTTGTACGAGGTGTGTGTGTGTGTGTAAGTAAACATAGAACACACCGGCTTTTTAGGGCTTATTACGGGAATTTTCTTTGTATTAACACTGTAACCACTTTTAATGCTTTCTCTTTTTAAGGGTCATTTAGTGAAAATAGTGGTGCACATAAAATGTATTGCACAAACGTATTCATTCACTAACGAAAAAACTTTCTCATGTCTCTTTTAACTCATCACTTTTACTTTTACACATTGACAATCGAGACTTTGTCCGCGGGAGTATTGAAAGAGAAAGCAAAAATAAGTGCAAACTATTTGAATATTGATATAATTGACACATTAACGAACGTCGGAAGAAAGGGCGTCAAGACCTGGTCCCAAGTCACTCGTCATTGTCACCCACGTTGACATTGAGGTTGTCACACTTGGTATACATACATATCCTGTCGTGTCACCGTCAATGTCACTTTCACCAGAATAACTGCACAGACGGGGGTGGATTCGGGGTTCGTATAAATTATAAAGTTTTCCCTAGAGTTGCGTTAAGCGTAGGGAAGAGAAATAGAAATAGCCATGGTAATGATAATGAGGATGGTGAAAGTAGGGAGAAAGTACATAGAAATAAGATGGAGAGCACCCTTTGCTGGAGAATCGTCATAGCTTCGTCCTACATAGCTTAGTCATGGTTATGGACACGGACATGGAAATGGGAAGCATCGTTTTGAAGAATAGGAAAAGAAACTGAAGAAAAGTTCCCGGTTGAACTTGATGAGAGAGCCATAACGAGAACGAGAATTGGCTAGAAGAGAGTAACGGAAAAAGAGGGGAGAAACGTGTCAGGAGTGTTGATTGATTAATGGCACTTTCATGTGGATGATTAAATTTAAGAGTCTTGAGCACATAAGTAAGCTATATGAGAGGGAATGAGCAAAAGTAGGAGGAGACGAAGAAGAAGAACAAGAAAAAAACGAAAAGATCTTTACCCACGGATATTTTGTCTAACCGTGTTTTCGTCCGTTCTTTACTGTCCTGCTTCTTTTTTCCTGCCTGCTCCTTTTTTCGTATGCCCATGCAAAAACAAGTACTTTTTGTACAATTTTTTCAGTTTTGTCTATACCTATTCTTGTTTCTCCTTTAGTGTCTCAAGCCTTATAAGGGAAGAGAGAGAGAGATAGCAAGAAACGGAGAAAGTGGTCTTTATTCCTCTGTTCCGCATGCCATGGATGGAGAATGGAGAATGGTTGAAACTTTGAATATTTAATGTTCTCCAGTCCATTTCCTCGCTGAATGCCGACTGACAATGACGAGTTGGGAGCATATTGCGTATACTATGTAAGTATCCGTATACTGCCTATACGCACTAAGAGATGATGTGGATGCACACAAAGTTGGATTGACAGCAGTCGTCCATTGTCGAGTGTAGATATGCATAATGTACAGTTATTATGACGAGACTTGCTCTAACTTTCTGTTTCTCCCCTTGCCGATGAAATGTGTGGTGAGCTGGAGCAAGTCGGCTATTATCCAACATACATAATGAGAGCTGGCAAGCAGGGCGATGAATCTCCAGCCTTTCAATCTCTCCATAAATAAATAAATGAGCAGCCTTGAATTACACACATATACAGTAATATACACGCATAGCATTAATTTTACCCTTGAGCTTTAAATACGCAAGACGATTTGCTGTAATTATTATTTCGTCATATCGTACGAAAAAACGTAATTGCTTTGCTTAAAAATTCAGCATTTTTATTTTTTAGTACCAGCCTACAAAATAAACAGCCAGATAATAATGATAATGGTTTTTTCGTTTAATTACAGGAAGGAATTTTCAAGGACGTCTAATAAAACGGATGAAATGTGGCCCGCGTTAATTCAACGACTTAGGGCAAGGCCCAGTTTTATTTTGTTGTGAACAACTATCTAGTTACACGAGTGAAAAGTGAAAAAGTGAAGTGTGAATAGTACCAATTTGACGCTATTTGTTTGAAATTTTGTGGAAAAATCCAAGGATAGCCATTAAAATGACTATGAACAAAATATTTGTTGTCAACGTGATTGGCTTCCTTCTTCTTCTTCTGGCCACCCTCGACTTGGCCGGTAAGTACAAATACGATACAAAATACACAATAAAATGGACTCTATGGTTTTTGTTGAATGAATTCCTCAATTTCTCGGCTTTTTCTTCGTTTCTATTGTAATCCGTCCCTAATGTAGATACTAATGGGAATGTGAAGAAGCTCCTGCAGCTGCAACTGTCGTTTTATCCGAACTTTATGTATGTATACTTGTGTGCAGTTGTTTGAGCAAGAAATGACGATATGGGGTTGATATCCATAGAATAAAAGTAGGGGAAGAATAGAGACGGACAAATAAAAGATGGAAGATTATTATTGCCTTATCATTATTGTCATCGCCCTGACTTGGACTCGGACTCTGAGAATTCTAGTCCAAATCCGAATCCAACTCCTCTTACACCAATATTTTAGAAATAAGTATAACTGTTATTGTTATTATTAGGATGATGGTTGATGGGGCTTTGGATTACGCAACTGTATGTATGATTATCATCATTATGATTGTGATTGCAAGTGTTATCGCCGTCGTAATCATTATCATTATCGTTATTCCCTCTCCCGCTCTTTTCCTACACGGGCATTTTACTTCCAGCCTTGTACATACATATCAATAGATGATTGGACATGAGAAGCGTGGTAATCTTATTATTTTGATGTCACATCATTTCCAGCTCCAGTCATATGTATATATGTATGACTCTCGTCTCATGCTGTTATGCTATATAGTTCTGGAGTTTTTTCTTTAAAAGGAGAAAAGGCGGGTAGACTGTCTTTCAGCACTCTGGATCGATGCATATTATAGCATTTTTGGCTGTTTTTTTCTACACTTAACTAATAATAATGCTCTCCATAACTGGACAATGGCGCTGGGTCCTTGCATTCACATTAACGGCCAAGCTGAGAAAGTTTTTATTGGAGGTGTTAACCATAGAATGGAGAAGAAGAATAACAGGGGGATTCACACCTATGTACGTATAATAATCACCCCATGAGACAGACACTTCCAATCGGCTATTGGTTTTGATTGTATTTATTTCGTTTAAATCGTAACCCGCGCTCGTTTTCCTATACAAAATCCGGGTAAAATAACCTCCAGATCCTGAGGTTCTATTGAAAACCCAAGTATACACCGGTTTAGACCACGATACGACACGATTCAGTTTATTTTCCTTGGATTCGACTTAGTTTAATCCAGCTGATTGTGAGTTCAGCCTTGTTTTTCATACTGCAACTTGCCGTTATTTTAAGACTGGGACTCTGGACAGCATTCTGTTGGAAAATGAAAAGTGAATTTGGAGAAAGCCGGAGCAAACAAATGCAGTGGAGCTAAATTTGACCGAAACTGGAGCGGATGTGGAAGTGAGCAGCCCGTTTCTTCCGCCGGCGGAAGAAACTGGAGACAAATGCATTTTTCACACACGATGCAATTTCTCACCAGTTCGTTTTCGTTTCCTTCGTTTCGTCTTCTTTGACTCTTTTTCATGACCACCCGCTTTTCGTTAGAAAGGAACAAAATCGGCGCGCTGAACATCAGAAAATTCCAGGGAATTCCTCATTCTGGATTTTGGACGTTGGAACTTTGACCCTCGGGTCATCAATTGAGAAAAACGGAATCAATTGATTCGAAATTGAGTTGAATTGTACTGTGCGTAAAAAATCTGTGTAAAATACGTTTGTATTTTTATAGACCATACACTATACGGTCAATAGTTGAGACAGCTTTGATTTTTCCCGATTGAAAACATTGTAAAAACACGGCACGCCCAACTCATTCTCCTTCTTGAAACGTTTTTTGCAGTTCCCTGCGTTTCGGGTTTTACCCCGAGTTTTATAGATCCCGGCTAATGCAAAGTTTGACTGATTTGGCTCCTAATATAAAATTGAAAAATAAATATTCTACATGGTTTCGTACAATCTACAATATCATATCAGAATATTGGACCTCTTGTAAAAAATGCAACACTTCCCCTTGCAATTTTTCCCAAACAAATAGCATGTCAATATTTAGATGAGGGGGGCGGGAGACTTTCCCTTGTTATCCCATGGAGAAAGCTATTTCTTAATCGGCTGGAAAAAGTTGCCTGCTTTCTCTCTCTCTCCCTCTCCCTCTGCTCACCGGCAAAACAAACGCCAGTAAACAATAATAAATACACACCCAGAGTATTCGATCGAATCGAACCAAATCGCCTTGGATTTTTTTGGATTTATTAGTTGTAGTGGAATTTTGAAACGTCTAGGTTTTTGGGTGCATTACGCCAGCTCAGGTCTTATGAAGACTGCAGACTTTTTCATGCTAGAAATGATGAAATAAAATATACTACAAAGACACGAAGAGAGAATTTTGCAGATATGGAGTAGATTTTTTGTATGTATGCAGGTGCAAGAGGAAAAGAAGTAAATGTAAAATTTTTGCGTGTATATACATGTATGTATAGTGCATAATGCATAATGTATACACGCGAATTGGAAAACCTTGAGAAAAAAACGGTGGAGACGTACATAGATCTATAAAGTATAAAATGTAAAACATACACGGTAATAGCGCACACAAAACTGCCTATTGCCAAAGCAGGTCTACCTTTCTACCAGGTTTGCCCTGTCATGGTCGGCCTCCTCTTTCCACGGGGAGATGATATTCAAGACAGAGAGAAAGTTTGTTCCCACGAGACAAGGAGAAAGCGGGAGAAAGTGCAGATCCAAAGGTGGATGTTTTTTCAGTTCACTTCAGCTCAGTTCAGTTTCATTCCCCGGCTGTCTTTCACTCTGTCCTACTTCTACGCTCTTTACTCTTAATATTGCGAGACCACCGGTGGAAAAAGGCGGAAGAAATAGAAAGAAACTGGGAGATGAGAGAAAAAATTGAAAGGAACACGCAAATCTATATTTCACCTAAAAGTAAGTTGACCGAGCTTTCTTTGCTCATACTTATGTACGGTATGTATTTCTAAGCTCACTCTTACACATTCTATATTTTTTTGCCTCGTTCGTTCTCTGCGGAGCTCCCTCATTTTCATGCCAGTCGGATGAATGCCAATTTGGGAGTTGAGCCTGAACTTTCACTTGTACCTGTACACTGTACACCGTACACAAAAAAATTGAGTGGCCTCCAAACCTTCACATATTATTGCATTTTTATCACAGCGGTATTTTGCCCTTTGTAACCCTAAAAAATTTAAAATTTCCATAACAAATTAAAAATAGTAGCAAAAAATTTCAAGACAATTTCTATAAAAAATTAAAAGTTCCATGATGTTAAAAAATTATTGCGCTCTTTGTGACACTTTAAAAAATAAAACTAATTTTTAATGTTCAACATTTTGACCGCCATCCGCTATTTTACTGTATATGTATATATATTGTGCAAGTACGCTCTGTTTTAAAATTTTACCTCAAACTCCTCCACAACTTGAAATTCCCATGCATACATACAAGGAAAAACATTTTGAGCAGCTCAATTATCACAAAGAGTTTGAATAGAGAAAGTAGAGACATGGTGAAAGCACACATGGAGAAAAAGCTTCTTTCTTTCGTCGTTCCATCTTGGCTTTAAGCTTTTGACTTTGAGGAGTTGCTCCAGGCTAGCTAAAGAAGAATTCGGCAGACTAAAATGCAGACAGGATGGAGGAACAAGGAACAAGCTTTTCATTCATTAGTGAGGAAAAGCTGTGGATAAGAGACGAAGAGAGACAGGCAAACCATCGAAATGAGATGCAGAAGATGGAGAGAGGAGAGGAGAGAAGAGAGCCACTCGATAAAATTAGCGTTTAGTAGAAAAGCTCCTTAGTTATTTCTTCCGGCCAGACTAATGTAGATATAAGTGTGTATTACGTCTTTGCGTTATCTCTACGTACGTAGTTGTCGCCGCCTTGAGTAACAGACGGGAGAGAGGGATAGAGAGAGATAGTGAGGGGGGGAGAAAAGGCGGATCACAAAATGAAACTGAGGACGAAGAAGAGACAAAGTCTTGTAGGGCAACGACAAAGTCAGCGACAAGGACATCTTGGGAAAAGACGCGGACTAATCTGCTACATGGAACGCAATGAAGGGAAATGAAAGGGGGACCAAGATGAAAAGCGAAAGAGTAATGTATATTGCAAATGTATGCAAAGTCGGGTTGTGGGAGAAAGCAAGGGGAAAGTCAAAAGACAAAAGTAAAAGTCCACTGACGAGAAGAGAGAGAAGCTTCTGGTTTTTGGCTTGATTTGTCTTGTCTTCTCTTGGTTTGGCCACCAAAGGCAAAGACAAAAGTGAGGCAAAAGCTGGAGGGAGAAACAACTAAGCATAGCAGAGATACATATACAAATATCTGGAACATTGGCTGGTTGGCGTATCTGGAGCAGGATCTGGATGTGGATGTGAGTGAAAATGGGAGTAGGAAAATCGGGCAATAAGTCAGTTGTGTTATCTTCAAAATGAGAATAAGATGGAGAAAGATAGGGCGTGAAGGGAGGATTGAAGGGCGAGGGAAGGGAAGATTGCAATCTGAATTGATGTTGCAATCAAGTCCATGACTTTCACTCTGTCCTTTCTACATCTGTAGGTTTTTGGCTTTTGGCTCCCTGTCTCTGTCCCCTCCTCCTCCTTGGCCTCCTCCTCCGCTGTTTCCTTTGACATCTCTGTCCGTCCATGTATGTATCTAAGAGGACAACAAACGGGCGACAATGAGGACGAAAAGGAATAGGAGTAGGAGTAGGAGTAGGACGATGACACTGACAATGACAACAACAAAGCGGGGAGTAAACGGAGATGAACTTGGGGTCTTTGACGGTAGTATGTATGTAATAATAGTGTATTTTACCCTTCACACTCCTGCCTTACTGATATTCCCACTTTTCTTCCAGCTGTCAACGTCATCTTCTGTCTCTACTGTCTTTGTTTCTGACTCGGTCACGATTTTTTTTTGCGTTTTGACTTTTCTACCCTGTCACGGACACTTGCAGAAGGGTAAAATAAAATAGAATCAAATGTAATCGAGAGGGAGCATTTAGTTCCTATTTTTTCCGTGTTTTGATGATTTGATACAACGCAACGCAATGCAATTCAACGTTATAATATAACGAAATGCTTTTTCTTCTGTTTTTATCCTGGAATTTGCAAAATTGTGCTACCACAGGTAAAATTTAATGTTAAACTTTTGCACATTCTAAATTCTAGTCACTTGCACTTGGTTTTTTTGGCCCACTTTTTGATCTGCCATTTTAATGTAAAATAACTCTTTGTTGAGCATCCAGCTTCTGCACATGGAAGCGTTTGCATTTCTGTACGTACAAAGATCCTAATCGACGACAGTCGACTTTTACTTTGACTTTGAACTCGTTTTCGACTTGAGCTCACAACTTTGAGCTTGAATCAAAATCGGAAAAGAAAGAAATCAGAATCGGAGGCGGAATCAACATGGTACAAAAAGAAAGAAGAGAGAATAATCGGTAAAGAGAAAGCTGGAGAAAGTCAATGTAGGACGGAGAAAGCTCCGTGATGCGAGAAATCGTTCCCCGTCAAAAATTTGGCTTCGTCATACTTTCACTCATTTCTTTCTCTCTCTACCTTTCCTATTCTTCCTACTTTCACTCCGACATCTTGCAGGCTTCTGTCTTACGCGTGTATTTTCATGCAGAGAATTGTGTAGCACATTACTTCTTTGTAGATCTAGGATTCCTAGATGCTTCCTGCATCTCTTTCTCCGGGTATTTAAGTAGGGGTTACTCATGGCAAAAGCGTTTTCCTTTCCACGCATCGATATCGCTATCAATGCAATGTGGCGATTTTTGTTGCAATGTGCACAAAAGGGGAGTACTACATAGTAAATGCCTGTCGCTTTTATTTCCCGGCAAGTTGTTCTGTCTCCGCTCCTTTTCATCAATTCCACCCGAATCCAACCCGCCCTTTGACATGACGTTTCGATCATCTCAATTTCTCAAGCCTCGATGACATCCTCTGTGCGTACAGATAGGCAGAAAAGGGAAACGGGAGAAAAACCCCCATCGACTAACTTGATATGTGTATATTAGCCGCGTTTTTTGTATTTATAGCGAGGATACAGCTCAACGGAGAAAAAAATATACATAATGCATTTCTTTATTTGAATTGTGTCATATGAAAAGACGGGAATAACGAATAACGAATGTCAACCAAGTGTGTGTGTTTATGCGTGTGAAATTGGGAAGATGGAAGAGAGTTCCACGATCGCAAGTTACTCGTTTTCAAATAAAATCCCCATTGTAAATTGTAAATTTTTTCTGTATTCTCTACAACAGCGAGGAAGGGAAGGCAAAAGATTTCTATTTCATTTCATCTCGTTTCAACTCTCAACTCTAGACTAGTCGAGTTTATTTTAAAGAGTGGAGTCAATGCCTTCTATATACATTTGTATACATGTTACACGGAGAAATATGGCTGCATATAATAATAATGTGTGACATTATCAACATGATCTACATAAATATGGAGGGAAAATGGAGCATAAATATTTGGGATATATGCCACATAAATAATGTACCGCTGTACTTTACTCTACTCTATGACTCTATGTATGCCATTGCACAATATTGCACTCAAACTCGCTTTTTCATCCCAAAGCTTAACTTTCCGACATGTTCAAACGGCTGCAAGACTCTTTTTATTACAACTTTGTACCGACTATTCGGCAAGTTGTGTAATCGGCTCGCTTTTGTTAAACCTTCATACCATCCTTTGAAGAAACAGTTTCGACAATATTTTCCTTTGGTATAATAATGCAAAAGCTCCCTCCTGTAAAAAAGATGGATTTATACGTATGGAAATGGTGGATGATGAAGTTTCTCGCATAGAAAGATCAAGACGAATTTCACCAATTGCCCACTTTTTTCACTGTATAAAAACATACAAATACGAATAGGAATACAAATTCAAGTAAAGTTTTTGTATATACATAAAGAGCATAGATACACTTGAACCGTTTGTATTATACAATATATTTATATATTCCTCCATTCAGTCTCGTTTGAGCCCCGAGTTTGTCAAAGGAATGAAAAAGAAAAAGAAATGGGAGGAAAAAAGACGGATTTTCCATCTTACTTTACCATCAAGAATGGAGTTGAAGTTGTAAGATACATAGCTGAATGCGTAACAAATTGGAGTGTTTAGCTCCGCGACGGCCTGATGCTCCGACTGCTCCTCTCTTGCCCGTAATAATAAAAATAATAATGATGAGGGGTCGAATGAATAGCGAGAGAAAGAGAGAAAGGGAGACAGTCGTACAATACGAAAAACCCAGGAAATACGACTCTCTATGTTGCCTTCTCTCGCACTCTTCACAGTTGAGCCAACAGCCAACAAGCAACCAAATACACGTAGCCATTTAACAAGAGAATAACCGTCAAGCTAGAGAATAGGGCGTGAAATGACGAGCAAAGCAGAGGCAAAGGCAACGGCAAGAATAAGAAGAGCAGGATGAGGCAAAGGGAAGGAAATTGAGTTGCCTTTGTGTCTCTACGGTTAGTTTAGCCCTAGTTTGAGGTTGCAATTTGAGATTCCGGCCTTTCTCACATTTGCATTTTCCTCCAGTTTCACTTTAGGCAGTTTCTCTTTTCTCTCCGTCTATCGCTCTCTTGAATTTCAACTTGGAGTTGAACTTTAAGCTCAAGTTGTATAATATTTCTGTATCTACGATACGCTACAGATGTACAGATATATATGTATATTGTATATAACATGACATCGTATCATATCACATCACATTATATTTTTTGGGCTGTATCGAGGGGAATATCAAGTTGACACGGAAGAGGAGTCGAGGAGGAAAAGTGAAAGCAAGAGTGAAAGTAAAAGTGAAAGCAAGAGAAGTTGGAGAAGTAAAAGCCACATATTTATGACACAGCCTTGATATAGATATAACATAACTTTCCCCTCTTGGTATAAAACATAATATCTGTATGATGAACTGAGGCGAAGAAAGAGTCAGAGAAAGAAGCAGAGACGAAACAGGAGAACGCGCAAAAGAAGAATATAGAATAGACTTTGACTTTGGCTTTGGCTGGGTGTGTGTGAGGGGTAAAATTGAGCTGAAAATGAAAATAAGGAAAGTCATATCTCAATTTGAGGAAATCCAAGAGAGCTATTTACTCGTGATGTTTATGGGCCAGATGGGACCATTTCGAGAGCATTATGATCTGTGAAAAATCATACACTTGATACCACCTTTCCATTCACCGCCACGCCAAACCCGGCTAAGCCAAAGCAAACCGACCACTTTTACCTCGGCTTCTCCTCCTGCTTCTCGGCTTCATCCTTGAATATCCTTCCTGTGCTTGGGCTTTAGTCTCAGCTTCCTCTTGAACATGAGCCTCTGTATAAAATATAAAATGATATTGAAGCATAAAATATGTGTGCGGATCGGGGCTTTGACGACGGCCCTAAGTCAGTCAAATATGAAATGGTGGGCTTGATTGAAAAGGACGTAGTCACGAAAACTGCATCCATCATTTCCGACGATGGGACAAATACCAACACCAACACCCGCACCGGTACCCGCTTTTACTACAATATTACTAGTAGTAGCAAACTAGGGACAACCGGCGCCTTCAGCTATTTCCCTACCACACACATACACACAAATACAGACATCAGCATACTATAATATACGTATAAAATGTGTTTGTTCCTTTGCGCTATGTGTGACAGCAAACCCGGTTCGGGGTTCGGGCTGAGAGCCGGAGACGCGTGTTATTGTCTCATAAGTCGAGCCACAAAACTTTCCAATCCTCCTGTTCCAGTATCCATATTGTATATGGGCTTATGTTACCCAGGGAGCTATACATATATGCATATAATATTATTTAATGTTTCTGTGTATAGTAAATATAAAGTGTGTATTATTTACCCGGTTTGACAAAGACATATTGAAAAACCGCAGTTGCGAGTTGATTTTCTCCGCTTAAGTAAGCCCGAGCATCGAGCATATTGAGCATGTATTATGTATTATGCTCTAAAGATATTAAAAAGCTGCACCACGTTCTCCCGTCAAGGCGTAAAATACATAAAATACAGAGTCTTGGGTATTTTTAGCGCAGTATTTTGTAACATGTCGTCATTTTCGTCGTCGAATTATAAATGAGGGAAGGTTTAGGGTGAAAGGTGGGGGCTGTCGCATATTTCGAGGTATTAAAACATCTTGTGTTATACATACATTCATGTGTCAAGAATTCCAAACAGGGGATAATTATGTGAAATGGTGTGACTAAACCGGAAAAAACAACCCGATTCTTATTTTTTAGATTCTGATGTAGTGACACTTGTTTTTTTAAGACGATGAAAGTACATGTAAAATAATTAATTAGGGCCATAATAAAGGTTTTTTGTCATTTTTTCTTTGGTGAGAGGGAAAACAAGCTCATTTCGAAAAGTGCAACGTTTTCTATGTACAGAAAAAGATGGTGAAATCAATAAATTTATTCTATGAAAGACCAAAAGAAAAAGCAAAAGCAGCAGCTAAAGAAATAGCATGGGCGAAAGAGATCGTCTGCCAGACGTTCTGTCTGATTTGCCGTCTTTGTCTTTGACTTTCACCATTCGACATTCACCATTCACTTTCACTTCCATTTTTACTTTCACTCTTGCCTTCACTTGTACTTTCACTTTTGTCCGTCCGCCTGTCCCTGTCTTTGATTCCGCCGTACTTTCTCCCGCTTTCTCTCTCTTTCACCATTCCTTGACTTGGGAGTCTTCCACATGACTGCACTGGATATCTTGTCATTTTTCATTAGTCGATCCATGTTCAATGTTCAACTTGCAAGTCGAGTCAGTTCAAGTCAGCGATACGATCCGCTTTGTCTATGGTTATCTATGTATGTGTATGCGTATGTATTGATCAGCTAATCCGGATATCATCCTGCTCCCATATCCCCCGCCTATTTTCCTACAGAAATCTTGTCATGTATGTGGAATGGGGAAGCATTTCAACGGCAGATTACCGGTTTTGTCTCAATCATTGGCCCTTCTTTTACTATATTCTAGAGAGAGTCAAAACCAAGCCAAAAGAGTTTCTTGTAGAGAAAACTGTGTGTGTCTGTCTACCTTTACATTGCAAAAGAGAAAGCACCTCAAAACACTCTCCAAGATTGTACAGAGGTTTTATACATACATAGAGTCACGGTGAAAGTGTACATACATATGTATAGAGAAAGATTTCGAGTCTGTGTAATGTAGGAAAAATCAAGAAATGAAGAGAGAGAGCAAGATTTGTTAGCGCTTGGCGTCTCTTCATAATACTGTGTAATAGTGCACAAAAAGGTATAGCCAAAGTCACTGCCATCATGTGTGTGTGTGTGTGTGTGTGTACATTGTACACTTTACCTATTCATGGCAAATATCAAAGCAAACTCCACACAAAGCTGCACGAGAAAACCGTGTGTGTGAGAGAGGGAGAAATAGTTTCGTATCCCCATCCGTATTATTCCTATCCACGGTGTACAATAACGTATGCAAGCCACGATTTTCCCAAGAAAAAGATCTTTAAAAAGAAGGAGCGGAGAACCGAAACTACCTATACTTATGTATGTATGTATGTGCACGGCTGGATGAATGAATGAGTGAATGCACATGACTCTCACATGTATGTGTGTATGTGCTACTCCAAGGAGCCGGGGAAAAAGAAAGGGGGGAAAGGAGAGAAAGGCGGGAGACATGTAGATAGATGTGAGATAATGTAAAAGCCCGTAAGGCTGGCTCCTATCCAAGTGACTATTTTCATAAATTAGGACTCTTTCCCTGTGTCTATGTCTTGCTCTCCCCTTTGTGCTTTCTCTCTCACTCTCTCTCTCTCTCCTTCGTCTTGGCTGGGAGAAAGGTGAAAGCAAACGAAACCTAACCAAGGAATGGAAGGTAACACACATGTACAATGTACATGTAGTTGACTCTGCCGTTCCTTTGCCTGTGCCTTTGACTCCAACTTGATTCCCTTCCCCTTTTCCCCCCGGTTAAATCATCCACTTTTCAAAAGCAAACCGAACTAGGGCTGGTTTTTAAAGTGAAGCTATGTATCTGTGTATGTCGTCTGCGTGCGTTGTAAGTTTATGCAGTGCATTACATCACACTATGTACCAATGTATAAGAATAGATTTCCCATTTACCGTGAACAACTAATCGTAAATACGATAAATATGTATTTTTTGTGTGTATGTTTGTACTTGTATTTGAATGTGCGACGAGGATGCGATTTGTCGATAGGTTGCTGGATGGTGGGTGATGCAACTGTGGCTTTGATTTGATGGAGACGAGAAGATTTATTTAGCATTGGGATTTTCTCGCTCAACATTTCCAATACTCGTACAATGTATTGTACAATGGCAGGGGATGGGACACAACTCACAATGGAGGACAAACATGCTTTTCAAGTTGTACTTGAGTTTGTATTTGTGTCTGCTGCGTCTGTATTTGGTACTTGTAGTTCTATTTGTATTTGTTCAGTGACAACGGACTTTTTTCGCGTCTCGACGCTTTCCTGTCTCCCATTTACTTGATTTTCCTTTCCGTGGGCTGACTCGATTTCTTTGCGATTTGTGGAGTTTCTCCCAGTGTTTGCTGTTTGCACAACAAGATTTAGTTAGTTCTTCGTGTTTTTGTTGGATATTGAGGCCGCTCGATTTCTCGATTCTCGATTCCTTTCCTTCTGTTCTATTCTGTCTTCGTTCCTGTCCATTGAGACGCCGGATTAGGGAACACTGATTGCTAAATACCAGGACGTTTACAGATTATAGATTGCTGCGTCCTCCTTTCAAACACGTATGTACATACATACATCAGCGTGTGATTAGAAAATAAACACGCGTAAAAATTATGGTCTTGGACTGAACGCAAGAAAGCTTGAGCGCATTTTTACACCGAAACCTACATTTTTATATTTATTTATACGGTTGCAAATTCGATTCTGAATCTAAATCTGTGCTCTCGGTCTCGGTTTGAATCTGTTAATAAGTTACCTCACAAGGATTGGATTCGGATCGAAATCGGAGATTGAAATCTGGGTGACTTGCTGATAAGAGATTTGGCCACTGACTTGTTCAGCTGATGGCCCAATCGCCCATTATGCAAGGACGTGGACATGATTACGAGGCCAATGTCTGTCTATGTCTATGTCTAGTTTGTAGATTTGGACAGAGTTTTGTGTGCCCCTCAAGAAGAAGTTAGTCGGAGGACAGTGTTTTACGTACACCGTACACGCGGACAATTTACTCTCGTGGTTTCCACATTGTGTGGATCGACTCTGCTTTTTCTAATGGCTTTTTATAGGCAGAGGTTGTGATTTTATGCGTAGGTCTATGCACAATGTGCACATGTATGGGCATTTTGATACATTTATGTATGTACGTATGTAGAGATGCTCAAGTGAAAATAGTCCCAAGTGTA
>JAQIVE010000659.1:0-33599 GCA_034698285.1 Sminthurinus bimaculatus
ATCTCCTTTTAGTTTAAAGAAAGCTCCTTTTATTTTTTAATATTTTATTAATTTTACTTTAGGAAATTTATTAAGTATTTATTGTATATTTTACCTTAAATGTTTTCATTTTCATGCATTTCAGGTATGGCAAAAAGACAAAAAGAGATTAAAAGTGGCAGCAAACCATCAGGAAAAGGTTTATCAACTCATGAAATAGTTACAAAGCTTGGAGCAAAAGAAGAAAACAATAATAAAAGCCAACTAATGTCAGGTTCATCGCGACAGGAAAAGGTTCAGCAGCAATCTAAGATGGTACGTGTTTTTTTATAATACATAACTTTTTGCTATTAATCTATGTAAATTAATTTAAGTAAGTATGCGTACATATATATTTACTTACATAGGTAATATGTATGCATGTTATAATTAAACATTGTATTGTTTAATTACTTAAGCTGCTTGAAGAAAATACTTAATGTTCAGTATTCAGTAATATTAATTGTATCTAATTGTTAGTCCCTAGGATAAGAAGTAGTATTAACATCTCATTTCATTATCAACATTTCAGGCTAAAATTAAACGTCTATGATATTTTTTGTTTTCTGAAAAAGTAAAAACTTTGTATTTTTATTTTACAAATTGTAGGAGCTGCAGAACAATGTCCCTAACAATGGCCATCAGACCAGCCGGTCTACTGACTCGCCTCTCTGGTCATCTTCAGCCGAACATTCAAGTAGTCAAAATGTCGTTTTGAGCATCAAATTGAATACATCACCAATCATCATGGAAAAAACGTCCCGAGGAAAGAAACTCAGATTTAAGTTTCAGAGTATTTCGGAGCTCTCGACTAAATTGACAAATTATGAAGAAGGCCGTGAGATTTGGCTCACTGTCTCTGGGGTTTCATCAAATAGTGTGAAAAAATTCTTGAAAAAATTTGCAAATGTCATCTCTAATCTGACCTTGTCCTACTCAACCCTTGACGATATGTCACCATCTGACTTTCAAAAGCTGCTGATTGGGCTCCCGAATTTGAACTACCTGTATATTCCAACACTTCCAGCCGAGTGGATAGAATACAAAGAACTTTTTCCTCAGCAAAATCGCGAGTCACCAAAAGCTAACAAATCATGTTTGCTCCCACAAATCAACTCAATTTCCTTCGGTTCCAGCTACGGCTTTTATCCAGAATTTCTAAGAAGCTTCTTTCAAATGCTTCCAAACCTCAATGACATCTACAACTTCCCACTTAATTGCATCCCGGATTCAGCAGATGATCATATGCTTAAAATTGACAAGATTAAGAGCGTCAACTTCTTCAGCGTGCATGTTCCTATAAACAAATGGGTTGCAGCAGAATTGTCAGATTTGGAGTACATCAGTGAGGAAATTGGATTACAAGCGGCTCACCTTAAACTTCCACTGGTGGTAAACGGAAATGAGGAAGAATGGTTGTGGGATAATTATTTTGGTAGCTTGTACGGCATTTTGGAGAAAAATCAAAATACCTTAGAATACCTTCTACTCGAGCCTTTTGCCTACCCAGAAAGTTTAGAGTATCCAGAGATGAAGGCTGTAAAGAAACTTTGCTTGTTCGCTCCGAGGGACTTGCCGATCTTTGGAAATGCTGCAAAATTGGTCAAGTTTTTTGGAGAGGGATTTAACGTTGGCGAGGTATTCCCGAATTTGGAAGAGGTTACTTTGGAAGGTGCATGTACATTGGACAACTTTTTGACTCGTTTGCCGGAGGACGCCTTCACCCAAAGTTATTTTAAGGGAGTGACCTCTCTCAATTTGAAACTGGATAGATTTGTGATGCTCGAGTCGCTGGAGAAGACCGTCAGACTTTTTCCAGACGTCACCAGACTCGTTATAAAGGGACACATTCGCTGGAACAATGGTCGACTGGCTGAAATTTTACGACTGTGGCCCAAGTTGATCAGCCTCAAAGTGAGTGTGTATCTGACGGACTTTGATGCCATGTGCCATCGGAAATTTGAGATGCCAAATATGACAGGTTTGTCTTGAAATTATTCCTTGTTTTAACTAAAATTTTATTGTGGTTGTTTGAAATATTATTTTTGTAATAATCACAAAATTTCAGTACGTTTTTTAAAATTATCTAAAAGTTTCATCTATTTGAAAATCTATACTTTTATAAATTAAATGACAGCGTACTCGAATATTAGGTGTTAGGTAGCAAGTTTTTGAACATTTGTTGAAAGAATGAAACATTTTCTGCATATCATAATAAATCATAATAAATTTTATCCTTTAAAGCATTTTTAGAAAATTTTAAATTATGCTCCTATATACATTTTTCTATTACCATGAAAGCTTATGAAAATGTTTATCAAGATAATTTGAATATTTTTGTGCAGGATTGAAAGAGCTGGCCTTCATTGTCAATGACAGTGACCGACATTATCAAGGACATCCAGCGGTAGAACCAAAGTTCTCGCATAATACACCCCTCGGTGCCTTCCAAAGTGTGCCCAATCTCAAAGTGACCTGTTGTATTGCCTGGGACGACAAAAACAGTGACAGTATGAAAATAGTTTCAATATTTAACATTTTTATTTCCAGAAATTACGGTTTTGATGATACAAAAATCTAAAAAGATTGCATTCTGTAAGATTTCTTTTCACTGACCCTTCTATGTAATGAATTATAATCATTTATTTTTTACCTTTTACACAGAACTCCAAGAGATCCTAAGCCCGATTAAGAAGCATGCGACTTTTAATCCAAATTACTTCGAGCCTCTTGCCCACTACGAGAAATTTTTGTTGTAAAAGGTTGCCATGGAGAGTGTGATGACTATTTTTTGACGTCCCTATTTGACACATTCCAAGGATTTAAGTAAAAAAAGTAGCTTATAAGGAATTTTGGTGCCTTGTAGGCACTCTCTTTTTAAATTTTGGTTTAGCTATTTGTATTAGTATTAGTTTTACCTACCCTCTTATTTTTCATTCGTTATCAAAAATCATAACACAACAGAATATGCAAATGGTAATTAATAGAAAATTCGGAACAACTTTATGGAACTGTATAATGTTTGTCTGTTCTACTTTACATAGATATATAGTAAGTGACAGGGAAACATGTTTCTGCTTTATTGCTGTTCAGTTTTATGTTTTATGAATTCTATGCTCATATCCAACGGTATCTTTTTAGAGCTCCCTAAGTATGTATTTATTATTTATTCCCAGTCAATATATCGTTAAGTTACATTAATCGAGATGTGTATCTCTTTCAACGGTCCTTTGTAAATACCTTGCAATTTTATTTTACCACCCAAAATGTTCTATCTATATTCTGTTTGTAACTCACTGTGTCAAAAATTAATTTGTTTTTAGGGCTCGATATATCTATATGGCTGGCTGCAATAAAAAACGAATTAGGTCTGTATATTAGTATATGGCATTTCCATAGCAACGAATTGTTATTTATTGCGGCCTGCCATATATTATATCTTAGAAATTTTACTTCCATGGGCTCAAACTATGAAATAATGTGACTCTATAAATTAAATTCTCATGTGCAACGAGTAATGAGTTTACCAAGAATAAAAGTCGTTGTCTCAAAAGCTCAGTCAATCCTCAAAAGTTGGAAAAAGTTTTTAGATAAATGATTCTTTCTTTTAAACATTTGCTCAAGGTTTTCACTTTTCGTTCACTGACATTTATTTACTATACGATGAATATTCTTGCTGCATTTCATATTATTTTTTATTTAAGTATGTTATTTTCCGGAATTCCATAATTTGAAAACCACTGAACCAACATCCCTACTCTGGTCTCTGGTCACTTCGACGCCACTCATGACATTGAATGTGTTTTTGAGGTATTTTCGGCCTCACCAGTTACTGCTCTCCAATAAAACCCAACATGACAGAAAATGCCGCGAGTGGTGTCGAAATACTGACAAGAGTACAGAGAGGATGATACAGGCCTGTGTTTTGCATCAAAATATGTGAGAAAAACATGTGATCTTTTCTTGGTGGCTAAGTTCCCAAGAAGTTTATGTTGATACAATGATTGTTTAGCACTATATCGCATTTTCAATGAAAAATCAATAAATTATTGCTGGTTATGTGCAGGTAGAAATCTAAAACTTCAATTTGCATGCCAAGAAGGTAAGATTGCACCAATTTAACATCAAGAAATTGAATAGAAGGAGGTCAAAAAATAAAATGATCAACAGTTGGCGTTTATTCAGTGTTTATTATAAATTGAAAACAGACTTTGAGGACTTATTTCCCACGCCGCGATTCGCAGGTATAGGCTGGCAATTGATGCATGATTTTCTTAGGAGACATAATCACAAGGAGCAATCCGGAAGGAACTGGCAGCATCATTAAAGTGTGTGGGTACGAGTGGAGATTTATTCACGAAAACAACGGATTTTCCTCCACAGCCTCCATGTTCGAACAAAGTGACGCAGGTGCCAATGTCACCCTCAACCTTGTCCACTGAAGAAGTTTGGTCGTTCACAAGACCCGGTAAGTTATGACAGGCATCGTCCGCCTCCTTTTTTGACGTCACGTAGCTCAGGTCTCCTAATACATAAGAATTTGCACAAGAAAATGCATGCGTTATAATATTCAAGATGAGTAAAATAAAAAAAACCAATATTTTTTGCCAAAAAATTGTGAAAATTACTAGAAAATTTCCTGCAATTTTTAGAGCTCACCTCCAAAATGGCTATCACTATGAAACACCCACGCAGTTGTTGTTTCCATGGCTACGAATAAAATCAAAGGCAATACGACAAGGGGAGCAATCTTCCTCATTTTGAGTTTTTTGGATCAGCAATAACAAATAACAATTAAAACCTCGAAAAATACTTTTTTAATGTGTTCGTAAGTAATCTTGTGACTGTGTAATAGAAACAATCATAAAGTGTAAAGTTTTAAATAATTGTTCGACACATTTATACTGGGTTCAGCTTTCAGCTTTAAGGGTCAACTTTGCTTGACCCTATTTCTGGACCTGAAATTTTCTAATCCCTTTTTTAAAAAAAGGCACATCATAACATGAGGATTTGCCTTACATTACCCTTCTAGGAAAAAGCCGAAGCAGATTTCTAATCTTTTAAGAGGTTTTATAAAAAAGATATTTTAACTGTCAGATGATTTCTTAATTATATTGAATGTATCATAAAAATTTAAAATGCTGTTCACATTACGTATCATTACTGTAACAAAAGGAAAGTAATAGTGCTTGCATAAATGATGTTCCAGATTCAGAGACAAACGATGTTTATGATTAATGAATAACGCGATTAAAATGTGAAAAAAGAAAAAAGGTCTCATTTTACATGCATATTTAATATTTAAGTAACTTGCATCAAAAGCGGTCAACTAAAAGTGAGTATAGTAAATAATAATTATGTAAGTACTTACCGTATAATCTCAACTTACAGTATTACTCCTTTTGCTCACTTTTTACTACACGTAACATTTACGCCCAATTATCCGGCCTCGACCGGATAACCGAGCTTCGGATAATCGAGCTTCTACCTACATATTGCATATTATACATATGGGCTCCTGTAATGTAAAACGATATACGCATGTACATAGTATGGTGTTTCTATAGCAACGTATCGTTTTAAATTACATGGGCCCATATACTCTATGGCTCAAAATTCGAATGAAATTATAGTAGTAGTATGTACATAATATGTATGTATTTGAGCTTTTACGTTAAGTATGTCGCATGGACTTACAATGTGCGGTGTGTTAAACTGTTAACGAAAAAATTCGTAATTAATAGTTTTTAGCTTTTGGCCAAGTTTGTTAGTTTGTTACATTTTGAATTTTAATTTTTAAGTAGTCGTTATACGAAAGTACTTCATGAGTAATGTAAGTACCTACGTAATAAATATTCTGTATTCTGTATGTAACTCAGCTTGTGACAATTAAAGACGCTGTAAGAAATTACTCTACAAAAATCCACACGTAAGCAAACATAAAACTATGTAAATAAATGTGAATATTATATTATTTACTTAAAGAAATAGCTTGTAAAGTTTGATTGTTAGCTTATAACTTATAACAAATAACTACATACTAACTGCTGGTGGTAGTTTTAGTTTTTTTTAATAATTAATTTAATTATAAAGTACGTAGTGCGAAAGTGTCATAATATCATTATGCCGAATACCGAGATGAAATCTGACAAAAGCAGTGTCCCGACAAGCCGTCCACCCGATAGCAATGTGAATGCGAAGTTATCGGCTGCAGATAAAAAACCTTCAGTTGTCTTGGCAAAGGTTAGAAACTTTCATTTCTTAAATGTTAAATGTCATTACTCCTCAATTAAGTAGCTATGTAAGTATGCATATTAGTAAAAGAAGGAATCATTGATGCAGAAACAAATAATGCAAAATAATAAACATTGGAATATAAGTTTGCAAGTGTATGTTTACTTATTACGTATTATTATACAGACTGTATTTTCTGCAAAATGAATTTTCAGGGTCAAGTAGAACAGGGCCAGGCTGGAAAAATAAAGGTTAATGGTGTTGCCGCTGCTGTAAAGAAACCAACACCGCAAGCAAAGGTCAGATAATGCCAATATTTTATTATCTAGAACTTTTGTAATGAAAGAATTTTGTGCACACATCATGTATGATATTTTAACAGACAATAATACCATTCAAAGATTTTGACACTTGTTTTTTTGCCATTAATTTGTGTAATTAACTCATATGATTGTTGTTGTTAGTATGTTACTATCAATTTATCAATTTAGTTGTTATTGTTATTGTTCTTTCTAGAAAGATGAAATTAATGATTTGGAATTAATTCGTTCCATCTTGCGCCTCGCCACCATCCTCCTGTTGTTGGCCATTATCTATTGTTGTGTGATGTGGTGGGGTCCGCAGTCCTCGAAATCCCAAAGTTCAGACGACAATTTAGAAGTTTTGAAGAGCTCCATGGAGTCAAAAATAATGGCTCTTGAACATAATGTCAACCGTAACCAAGGGAACCTTCAAAAGACGAGGGGAGAGCTAGCAGCCCTGACACAGAATTTGACCAACAACGAGTATCTTTTAGTTGAAGAACTGAGCCGCTTCAATCGCAGTATTCAACAAGGACGAGTGGCTCAAAGGAATCTTGTACAGCAACTTCGAAATTTAGAAACTAAAGTAAAGCTTTTTGTTTTTTTAAATTTTTAGTATAATATTTATGCATTATTATTAAGCATGCATTTAATCACATACTAATAATGTAACTCTTAAAAGGTTCTTTCAGCTTTGCTAAGCTTCAAATCTGTTTCTTGAAGCTGATTGAATACTTTTAAAACTACAATCTCTTGTAACATCTTCTCTAATATTTCAATTACATGTCTTTTACATGAATTTAATTCATGGAACGTTATAATATATAATTCATTGAATTATATATCATAGCGCTCCATTTTTTCTCTTCAATTCGTGATATGTGGATTCAGATACAATCTTTACCGATTGCAAAGTCCCGCTAGCTGTATTTATATGCAGTATAATTTTTAAATTAGGTTCCAATTAAATAATATGGACAACATTTTAATTTTGCATGTTCACAGGTGGAACGGAAGTTGGAGGATCAAATGAATGAGATGCAGGGGGTGCGAGAGATGCATGTAGGACTGCACAGAAAAGTTAAGCATATTTTATATTCTGGAACTGGCAGCACCAAGAAATCCTCAACATCTTATACCATTTGCGTTTTAATTATTTCAATCTTATTGTTAAATGAATTTTAGCCGATGATTATGTATACTTAGGTACTGATTTTTTTTCAACTTGATTCTTGTATATCAATATCAATCAATTTCTTTCAAATATTGATTTTTTCGGTTTTTCATTTTTCCTGTTATATTATATTATGTTGTTATACAAAGGCTACATAATAATAAGTTCTTTGGACTTTGGACTATGTCACAAGTTAAGTTGATGACTGACTCTTGTTTGTAAAATGATCCTTTTTAATGAATTCAAAGGAATAAAAGAACAAATATCTATAATAAAGGTAAACTCCCGTTTTTTCCAACTTCCAGCTTGTATTGAGCATATAACGAAAAATTAAAATTTCTGGTAACCATTCCATGTTCCAAACATTTTGAGCAGAAAACTTTTCTTGATTTTTACTTTTCTATCAGCGTAATGGATTGTATTAAATTTGAAATTTAAATGTTTGCTAAACTTTAGAGCCCGGTATTTGTCATTAACATCGAAGTTGCATATCTATTTATTCCTTCGCGTTAAAATCAGCTTTTGAGCCTAGTTAAATCACCTGAAATTTCAATAATGAAACAAGGAGGTTGAAACATCTCACCCAAAAAGATGAAAGAGACAAAAGCCAACCCCCCATGGAAAAGGTAAAGAAATAAACTTGGCTTGGGTCGTCACACTGCTCACTGCTCACGGTGACATGGACCAGGCAAATTTCGTAAACCGAACGGTTTACTCCGTGAAAGTCCAAGTAGACCCCTTGAGTATATTTGAGAGACTTATAAATATTCTTTAAAACTAAAAATTGTATCGAAGATTTTTGTTTTAATTTTTATTGCAACAAGCCGCACGCTGTAACATTAATTTATCATCATAAAATACAACATGAATACTTTCATCACTGCTTTATTGTTTATTTTTTCAATAATAGGACCATCTGGAATAACGGTCATTTGCATCGCAATTCTTGACGGCCCAAATCCAGCTGCCCTGTTTAGCTGGCGTCTCTGCCCTCATGCAACGCTTAGTGATCTTGTGTTTGATGAGGAATTCGCCATTTCCCACGGTCACGAAATCCCAGCCATGCCAGGGGTTCGTGTAATCTCCGCAGCGGTCTGACCAAATATCAATGTGCTCATCATCCGAGATGTAGGCAAAGGCGCACTTGTCACCGCTCTCTTGCGTCCGTCCACCATCGGACACTTGGCTGAAGGGAGCAGCTATCGTCATCCCCGTTTTTCCATTTTCGATGACGAGTAGCTCCATCGGTGTGACTCGCGGGGAGCTGGGGTTCAGCTCAAACAAGTTGCGGGGGGAGCAGGTGGTCAGTTCGTAGTGGCTGTCGTACGAAAATGGATCGGCGGCCATAAAACAAAGCCCGGAGCCAACATTTCGGAGGGAGGATCCATGAGATCGACATCGTCCTCTGAAGCATCTCTAGGGTTTAAATTGTGGGGAAAATTGAATTTTTGTTGCTAAAATTTATTCGTGTTATGCTATAAAGGCGTAAAATTTATTTATCGTACATATCATTCTATTAGTTCTTTACCCCGCTCATGGTGTCGGTGAAGCATTCCATATTGTCCACAATGTAGCTCATATGATGGATTCGAACACCGTTCGGGATTGGAACTCGACACTTGAGAAAGTCACAGTTTTTCTGATCTTCCTTGGTTATGAAAGCCGTGGAATTGTGCAATTTCCGCTTACACACGGACTCCATGGACGGTGCCAAGGACTGGTGCCGGGTAAAATCTGTCGCCGTTGGGTTTTCATTGTCGATTCGTCTCAAGCAAGATTTTTCTTCCTTCCTGAAAACGATTCGACAACACTTGCTTAAACATCTTGCCAAAAATTTCCAATGAATGCTTTATTGTTGGAGCAAAAATGTAAAACCGTACTGGATACATTCCCTGATGTGCTTGTCGCTGCAAGGGGAGAAAAACCATTGTTTTCCTGAATGACCTCCGCTCATTATGTAACCACTGACGTTGTTGCACTCCTTCTTCTTGTCATCGTCATCATCGTGTGGTGCTCCAAGACTGTATGAATTTCAAGTATGTATACTTTTAACTACTGTTTTTGGCAAAAAAATGAAACCGAAAATCGTAGCTGCAGTTTTTTTTCATGTTTGTAAATTGTGTATACTTGTGAGCGGATTCGTGGCTAAAGATTATGGGACTAGACCAATCCCCGGCGTCACTAAAGACAAAAGTGTTGATGTTCTCTTTGCTCCACGTGTTCACTCCACAAACAGCGCCATAATTGGCCAAGCCACCACCCCATGTAGTTTTGGTTGCTATTGCGACGGCCGCCATATCGAACTTTGGTAGATTAGTCGCTTTCTCAAAAAGCCAAAACCCAAAGTCGTCCAGAATGTTACCAAAATCCGCCTCTCCCTTTTCGTTCCTCCCCTTTTCTATGTAGGGCTGCGCTCCAGTGTCCTACGAAGTGATACATGATGTAATACATTGATTAATATTGTGATAAAATTATTTAAAAAAAAAGATCATTATTTTAGCCACCGAAAGTACGTCGTACCGAATTTAAAATGAGGCCGGAAAGACGAAAGGCCACTTTGACAGAGGTCAGGGTTCGATACCGCATCATGTTGTCGTACATTACGGTCACAAAATATTCGAGGGCTCGAGACCTGTCCTGTTGAAAATTGTCACTCAGCTCCTTGTCAGCGATTAAAAGAAGCTCCACGATATTTTCTGCATTGGAATTCTCCTCCCTGGAAACTCGAGATAAAATAAGGGTTAGAACAAACGACCCTCGCACTATGTTAATTTTCCCGCTAAATCCTGTCATACAATTCATGTTGTACAAACACATTCGGAAAAATTCGGTGAGTTGCCGAACGAATTCGGAAATATTTATAATGCCGGTAAAGTTATCCTTGAAAAGGTAAAGGGTAAAGTTGGTCTTTTTACTTTTTACAGCCTTTCACCCTGTTTTTACCTTTTACTTCTGACAGACGTGGCTTCTTGGCTGGAATTGAAGCTTGCAAATGGAGAAACGGGTACTGGAAAGGAAAAAATGTTTTAAAGATGACATCATAACTGACAATTTTTAAACGCCAACAAGCAATATTCACGATTTTCTTAATCTTCAATGCTCACCAGTATCGGAAGTGGGCTTGCTGTGTGCTTGTGCAAAATGAGAAGTTCCATCATGTCGAACGGAAAAATCCCTGGTGATTCCAGACTAGAGAAACATTAAAAAAATGGTGAGAAGCCCAATCGTAAGTAGAACCTTGTTTATGAAAATCACAGGAATTATTGCTAAAGGGTACAAGATTACCACAATATGATTGCCATCTTCGATCTTGTGAAGCTTGAATACACCGTGACCTTTAGGGTCAATGTACAGGTCGTTGTGAACTGACTTTAAGGTTTCCACGTCCGGCGTCCATGGCTCAAACGTAATTTTTCCCTCATCATTCTCATAGGCTTCGTAAACTCGGAGATTCTCGTGAAGGACGGGCTCGTCTAACAATCATAGAATAGAAAATATGTATGCTGATTAGGCAATTAGGTAAAGGAAAAGTGCACTGAAAATTTTGCAGTGCAAAAGTTCATAACTGTAAATTGTTTGAAGTTTGAATGATATGTTGATTAACCTGGCTTTTGGAGACTAAGATGATGATGTTCGTCGTCCTTGGTCAAGTGTAGTTTGTAGCTTTGGTCACCTGGACTAAATGCCAAGTTTCGTACCGTTACCTTTGAAGTCAACTTTTCGGCAGCAAAGCAGACTGGCCAAGAAAATAAAAGGATAATTAAAAGATTCATAATGCCGATACTTAATGTAGATATAGACACGGCAGGTATGCGTAAAACTATGTTAGTACATAAATCACGGGAAAGATAAAGAATTTCAGAGCCTTCGGGTTTTTTAAGTGACATTCAGAGCAGTCATACTTTTGCTTTTATACATATTTTAAAAATTCAAAAAATTGTCCGTGATTTGTTGAAATGCAAATTCCTACAGGGTTTGCTTTATGCTTTGTGTGCATTTTAAGTAAGCATTATTTAATTCCCTGTTTCAATGAAAAAATTGACTGTTTAATCATCTGAGTCAATAAAAAGAAGGTTTTTTAAATACACAGCCTATACAAAAGTTACAAAAGCATCAAAAGCTACGACGTGAGCTATATCCACGAGTTGTGTAATCGAAACCCGTCACAAACTAGCGGTCGGAGTTCGGTCTACGTCTGTACCACTGAAAATGTCTTTGTACTAAAAACTGCACGACTTCTTGGAGTTTTAAACATTTAAATATCCCTTAAAGCTCCAAGATACATATGCAAGTGATTTTCCCGTCATTTGCTTACATGAAATCGCTGCAGTTTTCAGTTTTCAGCCATTGCCAGATTGAAACGTTTAAAATTACTTACCATTCGTCATGAGTCACGGGGCTTTGAAATTCCCGCCATTTTATAAATCTGCCAAACCACGCGTTTCCTGTGGGATTTTGCAATTGAAATCAACCTTTATTCTTTGCTCTGAAAGTTTGTTGAAGTGTACAAACACACACACGCAGTTGATGAATCGGAAAAATATATGACATTATAGATGTAATTACCTACATACATATCACACCAAAATGTCAAGGGGCTTCAAATGTCTGCCAAAGATTTTCAGTCAACTGTTAAACATGAAAACTTGGCCGTGAAGGAAAGGCATTGGGCATTGGTTCTTTTATTGAACGCTTTCATTATGGTATTGCGAGCATGCTATGTATTATGTATGTTCAATGAAAACCCCAAAACCTTTATTTTATTTCATAGAAATCTTCGGGGCATCTTTGTACAGTACTTATTGTTAGTCTCCAGAGTAAATAATCTGTATTTTTATTAAACTATAAAATGTGCAATCCTTGTTTGCAGAATTGTGGTTATATTTTTTAACTTTGACTTTTCCCTTGCCTTCTTCCGAGAATAAGCTTGACGCACGATCTAAACTTTTACCACAGCTATAGGCCATGCAAGCAATGACTTTTGTTATCCTAAATGTACACAACTCTTCCCACAAGGCCAACATCGTTGCCGCTCATCGTTAGATCGAATTCGCTTACCGCAGCATATTGTAGTCTAACACCTAACACCAGACGATCATCCTTTCCCAAATGCTGTTTATTTTCAAAACCATGAAAAAAGAGCCAGAGGGACACTTGGGCGACAATTGATTAAAACAAAACATTTGATGTACATAAAATAATGTTTTTTCTCTCAAAAGTATTTTTTATTTCCCCTGATACAGAATTTCTTTATCACTATGTTTTGCATTTGTGTCAGTGTTTTCTTGCATTATTTTATTTTATTTTAGTCTTTTATTACGCCTGAATGGACCATCTCATAAGACGGTCATCATTATTGCAACTCTTGACGGCCCCAATCCAGCTGCCCTTTTGAGCTGGAGAATTTGGCTTCATACATCGTCCAGTGACCTTGTGCTTGATCAAAAATTCGTTATTGCCCACATTCACCAACTCCCAACCGTGCCATGGGTTTGTATAGTCTCCACACCGATCGGACCAAACCCGAATTATTTCCCTGTCGGAGCTTCCAGCGTATGCGCACTTTTCGCTGTTCTCCTGCGTCCGTCCCCCGTCCGTCGCTTGGCTAAAGGGACTGGCTAATGTGACCCCCGTTTTTCCATTTTCAAGGACGAACCGCTCAATCGGTGTGGCACTGGACGAACAAGGAGTCAACTCGTACGTGGCACCGCTTGAAAACGGATTGTTTGCCACAAGACAAAGGCCAGAGCCCACATTTTTAATGAGGGATCCAGCAAGTCGGCATCTTCCTCTGAAGCATCTCTGATGTTAAAAGTAAATTGTCAAAATTTTAAATGTGATTAAAAAGAACACAATTTTATACCGTTGTGGCAACTTTATATTTTTTAGTTGGTACAAAACAATTTACCCCACTCATGGTGTCCGTGGTGCAGGCCATGTTGTCCACAATATAATCAATAGTATGGATGTTGACCCCATTTTGGACATTGGCTCGACATTTGAGTTGGTCACAATTTTTCTGGTCATTGGCTGCAACGTAAGCCTTGGGGTTTTGCAGTTTTCTCTGGCAAACTGCGTCCATCGACGGAGCCTTTGGGTTGGTAAAGTCCACGGCGGTCGGGTTCTCATTGTCGATTCGTCTCAAGCAAGATTTTCTTTCGTTTCTGAAAACGATTCGACAACACTTGCTTAAACAACTGGCCAAAAATTTCCAATAAATGCTTTATTGTTGCAGTAAAAATGGAACATCTTACTGGATACATTCTCTGATGTATTTGTCGCTGCAGGGGGAGAAAAACCACTGTTTTGCTGAACGACCTCCACTCATAATGTAACCACTGACGTTATTGCACTCCGCTTTCTTGTCATCGTCATCATCGTGTGGTGAACCAAGGCTGCAGGCACATACGTAAAGTATAGAATTTCAAAAGGTTAAGTTGAAGCAATATGCACGAATGAATAAATGAGTTCTAATTGTAATTAGTGTGTAAAAAATAGTTTTGTTCCTATTATATTGTGTGAAATTAATATAAAATATATACACGTACACGTGAGCGGCTTCATGCGTCAGCAATATTGGACTTGACCAATCCCCGACGTCCGAGACGACAAACGTGTTGTAGTTCTTTTTCTCCCCGGTGTTAATTTCACAGACGCCACGATAATGGGCCAAGCCACCGCCCCAGGTCAATTTGGTTGCTATGGCTACGGTCGCCATGTCAAACTTGGGTAGACTGGCCTGTTTTTCAAACAGCCAAAGACCAACGTCGTTCAGAATTTCATTAAAGCTCGCCTCTCCCTTTTCGTTCCTTCCCTTTTCGATGTACGGCTGGGCACCAACGTTCTACGTATGTATACATACATATTATAATAAGAAAGTGACCTTAAAAACAAGTCTTGTCACACAATCTGTGATAACGAGTTTTTGATCCAAAATTTTATTAAAATTGATCAACTTTTACCAAGCATTTTCTACAGGGACTATGTATGTATTACCGAGTTCAAAATGAGGCCAGAAAGACGAAAAGCTACTTTAACCGAGGTCAAGGTTCGATACCGCAGCATGTTATCGTACATTACGGTGGTAAAATAGTCGAGGGCTCGACGCCGATCCTGCTGGAAAGTGTCGCTCAATTCTTTGTCGGCAATGAGAAGCAGCTCCACTATATTTTCTGCATTAGAGTTCGACTTTTCACTTTGGGCATCTTTGCTCGAGTTAAAGGTCACGGACTGAGGGGCGGGCACTAAAATAAATAGAATTTGAAAAAAAATTGGTTTTAAGACCTCTGAGTGTTTAAAAAGGAAAAAAGTTGGCTTTACTTCTCACCTGTATCAGATATGGGTTTTACATGCGTTGTTGCGAAATGAGAAGTTCCATCGTGTCGAACGGCAAAATCCCGGGTGATTCCAGACTGTAAGGACAATGGAAGCAAAAAAAAATTAAAGGAATAATTTAGAATAAAGAACACGATACCAAATAAATTCACAGATTATCATATTATTATTACTTATTATTATTTACCACAATATGATTGCCATGTTGAATCTTATGAAGCTTAAACACGCCGTGACCTTTGGGGTCAATGTACAGGTCATTGTGAACCGACTTTAAAGTTTCTACATCGGGCGTCCAAGGTTCAAACACAGTTTTTCCTTCATCATTCTCGTAGGCTTCGTAAACCCGAAGATTCTCGTGAAGGACCGGCTCGTCTAACATTCATAGAATACGAAATATACTGATCAGGATAAAGGAAAAGTGCACTGAAAATTCATCATAGCAAAAGTTAATAGTAAATTGTTTTAATGATATGTTGATTAACCTGGTTTTTGAAGACTAAAATGATGATGTTCGTCGTCCTTGGTCAAATGCAGTTTGTAGCTTTGGTCCTCTGGACTGAAGGTCAAGTTTCGTACCGTCACCTTTGAAGTCAACTTTTCGGCAGCGAAACAGGCTGGCCAGGAAAATAGAAATATAATTAAAAGATGCATGATGCTATATCACTAAAATAATTGTGTTATAGTTTCTATGATAAGTAGCGATCTGTCAAAAGAGGTCAGTCAGGATCTTTGCACGATTTGTGAGTGACATTCAGAATTTCCACCATTTGCTTTTATACCTTTTCTAGATGAAGTAATGATCACGTAATTGGATTCATCAATTTTCCACATTTTTGCATCCGCGTATTTATACGGATGTGCATAAATCCACGGAAATCTAAACCTAGGTTCGGATTTGCGAACATCCTATTGGGTTGATACAAAAGTTTTGTCGGACATTTGAATCCTCGAGAGCAATCAAATGTTTTCGAGTATCTCGGAATGAAGAGCTCCTACATTTTGCAAAATTCTACAAAGGGGTCAAATTCTGAAAAAGTCTTTTTCGGATTTTCAATCTTGCTTCATCCGATTACTGCAGTTGTTCTTGTACCATGTTTGCACCAGTCGTTCAACCAATGCACAGGAAACAATAAAATAAGAAGCATGAAGCATGCTTGAAAAAATCACCAAAACTTATGAGCCAGCCCTATAATAAATCCTTTGTTTCTACGAAAACAGAAGCTGTTTAATCATCTGAGTCAATAGAAGGTTTTGGACTGACAGTTTTATTACGAAATAGGGCAAAACTACAGCTACATACTGCATTCTTTTTCTAGGAAATCCTCTCTGTCACAATTTTTATAGCTTTTTAACCTACATAGACTCCGTACCTTTGACACGTGCCATTTTATTTGCAGAATTTTTCTCTTTTTTCAACCCCACGTTTCCACCTTATTTTTTCCCAGAACATGACACGGTAGAGGATCTGTACGCTTACCAGAATTAAGCCATTCAAGCAGAGTTATTACTAATAATAAATTTTAAGTTATAAAATTCTCACAATCAGGTTAACAAGCTTACCGTTTACATTGAAGCCGGTTCCGGTGCACGCTCACATCGTCACCCACTAACCAGCAGAATCCACATCCGATCTCCCAGGAATTCGCAAATAAGGGTTTTTTGAAGCGCGGATCTCGTTGATTTCTCGCTGGGTGGAGGCATTTTTGATAGCATGGATCAACCTAGTGGTTGAACGGCAAACAGCAGCAGGCCACGCTTGCACAAATCGAAAAGATCAAAATTTTCCACGTTCTCGCAATCGCCGACAGTCTCGTACACATTTGTTTTGGCCTTTTTAATCGTGAAACCATTTTGGCAAAGTCGATTATCAGCCTGCTATTATGGTTTCAAATTTGAAACATTCGCAAGCGCCTTTTATCCCATTTTCAGGCTCGTTCTTGGTAAAATTGATATGTAGAACTGAAGCATTCTTGAGATTGTAAATTTTAGATGCGTTTATTGTTGCATTTTTGTTGAAAAATCCGGGATTATTGCAAAAATATTTAGGAGGCGAAAATTTCTACTACAAATCCTATACGTTTAAGGTATAAAATGTGAAACTACTGTTATGTACCCGTACAAAAAAAGTCTTGCGGATTTTTGTTGGAAATTTAACCCACCAAAAATTAAGTATTTGGCAAAAAGTAATAAAAGTCAGTTAAAATCGGAAATTGGCCCATTTTTGGACGGGACGGCCCATCTGAATTCAAAAAATTCTTGCCGGATAACCCGACTTTGGAATTTTTCAGCAGAAAAACGTGCCCGGGCTCGGGGCGATTAAAAATAGCCAGCTTCGGCGGGAAATGTTTTTACAGGTTTTTTGAAAATTAAAAATGTTAAGAAAAGTTTTGACATAATTCATGAGATTTTGACCAACGATGGGTAAATTTTGGTACAGAAAGTTTCAACCGAAATATTTGAGTTTATTTTTGTACGGGAACGAGGAATTTACAACACAATGCAGTATGACATGTATTTACTCATGACTCATGTACACAATACACAACTAATGACTAATAATGACACACAATGGCGATTGTTAATTACTGACGATTGTAAACAATTTGGCCAACTGTAAACAATTTTGCGGGTATAAAAGGAGCTGCGATCGATCCATTCCTCCTGCTTCTTCCTTTATCCTCCGTAACCCTGCCGCATGCAAAGCTTAAACCAGTGTAGACAAATGAAGAAATAAGAATGAAAATAAAATTTATAATCATCTCTAGTTTGATGCCACTAGCCATGCAATTGCATTTTGAATGTAGCAATAAAATTGTCCCGGTTTTGTAAAATTCATATTCAAACACTGTCCAAGAGAACAACATACTTTATAGAAAAAGTATGGTGGCAGTTTTTCAATACACAGGCAGTGGAAAAAGGAACCAATTTACTTGTATTTTCTAAGATGTCTTCTCATGTCGACGTTCTAATTTCATCCTTGTATGGAATAGCTCCCGCCTATACCTTTTCTTAGGCATTGCGCCAGGCTCCAAATTATACAGTACTGGTGTTTTTGGGTAAACACGCGGATGCTACATATGGATAATGAATGTAGGAGCAAAAAAATAAATAGTCTAATTCAAAACTATAAATTACGGTCAATCTTCCATATAACTAGTACCATTGTCCAGCAAAACTACCGGCCGGTAATTACATCTAGTCACGAAAATAGAAAAACTAGAGAACCGCCGGTTTTGAAATCTGTTATGAAATGGATGAGCGATGAGCGGCGTTGAAGCTCCAAAAATTTTACAGCCCCATCGAGTATTGCAGTTGTTGGACTCTGACGCCGCTCATGAATATACATATATATTTCCCGGAGTTTTATTTTATAGCGTCATCGAATGGTGACGAGCATCCGGGTCAAGTTGTACATGACAAACATGAAGAACTTGGGTGTGGATATTCGTTCAAACTTGTGGAACTTTCCCTGTTCAATCCCCACGTTCAAAATGGCCCGAATTTTTCGCTTCATGTCTGGTGGGAAATTGTGGACCCCACAAAGGAAAATCATTTGCCGTTTTGCACTCATAAAGTTGGAAGGGATGGAAAAAGCTCGGTCAAATATAACCGGAAATGCCAGGACGCAGAGGACAAAGACGAGCAAGCAAAAGACGGTCAGAATCACAGATTCTCCATGGTAACGGATGACGCCAAACCCCGCCAAAATCGAAAAGCTCAGACAAACAATTTTTTGAGTGAGAATCGAATAGTTGCTGGTATCGTTGAACAGCTGGATTAGGAGTTGTAATTTTTGCAGGTCCGAGGAAAAACGTTTCATGATCTCAGGGTCCAAGGTTTTCATCTGGCTAGCCTTTCTGAAATAATCAATTTTTTTATTAATCTGCTTGATCATTCTTTAACCAAAAAAATAATAAAAAAAAGGTGCACAAAACAGTTTTTTTACCGTAATTCCATTTTCAACTTTTTTAACATGAGATCAACCTTGCCGAGGAATAGGGACAGATAAGTATTGTAAAAGTCGGCAAACGGGCACATGAGACAGACAGCAAAAAGGTCAATGACCAGGGTCAAGGCCAAAGTAATCGGGGTTTGAAATCTAGGGTCAAGCATGGAATACACAAGTTGAGGGCGCGATGGGTCATAGATGTAAAGCATCAAAGTGAATACAGGAACTTCCAGACTTCCAAAGGCCATAGAAATAATGAGCAGTTCCTGAACATCCCATGACCAAAGCTTCCACAATTTTCTCCGGGGTTTTTTGCAACCTACATTGTACAGTCAATTAAAAATATTCAGTTTTGAAAATAGGTTTTTTTCAGCACTACTTTCAACCTTTAATAATTTTACCTTGAATCTCGGGATTTTCTTCAAAAACTTTATTGAAAATTAGAACGGTGACCTCGGGATAGCGGATAAACCAGAGGAAGTAGACAAGCAGAATTATGTTGCCGGTGCCGATAATTACAAAGTGAACGATAAGATGATCCATTTGCACGGAAACCCCTTTACGATACTTCATCACTGTTTGAATCAGTCGAGTATTTGAAAAGACGAGGTAGCAAAAAAATAAAAAGAATAGCAGTCTGTTGACTATTATTCGTCTGGTACTGATTTTGTGAGAAATTTGGACGTTTTTCTCGTCTACGTTGATGGGGAGCAAATTAAGACGGGCGCAAATCGCAAAAAGACGAATTTGGAAGGAAAATTCCTCCTTGGAAAACATTTTGGCAACTACATATGAACTGAACGCCAGTAAAATATATTTTTTGGTGGTTTGACCTGGTCCAATTCGATAATATTCTATGCATGTATGCATATATGGGAGCAGTAAATTGGCCGAGATTGCGAAATGTGAATGAGTATGACGTTATAGATTGATCGGGAAAATAGCAGCTATTAAATTCTGGAAAAGAACTTGCTCGGATGTCCTTGTCAAATATTGACTAACATGCTCGTGTATGCATAATTGCATTTACATTACATACCAGTTTACTCTGTACGAAATTGTTCAAACAAGCCTGTGCTTTTACCTGTGTAAACAACGATCCACGATTGTCTTTACCTTGCAACATATTCACCGTTTGATAACTATACGGACTATAATAACTTGCAAAAGATTTAAATGTAAATATGTACCTCTCGAAGCTGAAAATCTATCATGTTTTGTAGCGGGTCGGTCAGCCACTAATTGGCTGAATAATGACCGACTGTTACCAATTAGTGGCCAAAACGATTAGAGGATAACCTATTAAACATGAATGCTAAACACCAAATGGAAAGGTTATCATGAAAAATTCTCGGAGGATAATATGTTACTGCTTTGGAAGATGATGCTTTGAAAACTGTTGACAAGTCTCTGGGAATTCTGCAAAAAATGCAGAAATTTCTGGGGAAGATGTTGAGAAAATGGTCTTGACTAATCTATTGTACTTAAGGTCGAATCATCGAACTACCCTTCGATGATTCGAGGATTTCACCCTCTTTCATGTACATACAATGTACAGGTAGTGGAGAGGAGCTCTTGACAATGCACCTGGCTGACTTGCCCATTTGTACCAAATTAGGGCGACAAAAGTCGGGAACGGCACAGGCGGGGGGAAAATCGAAGACAGCGGCATTGGAATACGGTTCATCATTCTTCAGTCAGTTAATTGTTCGAGCCCTGGATGAGTAGCAAGGTGTAACTGACACCTGACACCTGACATGCAATTACTCAAGCCACTGTTAGGACTTTGGTCCTAATTGTTGACTCCGTTTGGCAATTACGGAGTATGGGCAATGGCCAAGCAACGCGTATGTACTGTATATATGCTCATGTACATATTACATTTTCCTATAACTACAGATAAATTTCACATTTAGCTGTGACCTTTGATCCATGCGCTTGGACACCCGTAATTTGTGCGTGTCAATCAGTCATTCTGCCCACTACCATGAACTGTTCTGTACTCTGTGACCAGCAAATTGCCAGCTATCCTTGAATTGTACTTTGAGTACAATTTGAACAAACTTCCAAACTTTTAATCAGCTTTGACTTTTGCTAAATCTTAGATCGTATGTTCTATGTTCTTTGTTCCTAGAAAATGACTTAATATTTCGCGTTAGATTTAATTAAATAGTTAAGTATATTTAGATGTTTTGCGTAGCATTATTGTGTCAAGGCTGGTTTGTAGACAACGGTCAACGGTCAGGAGACCAGGTTCATTAGTTTTGGTTTTAAAAGATTTCTTGTTATGTTGTTGTTTTAAGTAAAATATCATAACGGAAAACGGAAACAGAAGGGAGATTTTATATTTTATGTAAGTGTTTACTTACTTTACACTTTTATTGTGCGTCAAATCATATACTACATATTAGATATTAGATCATCCCCACACAATGGATTTCTGTAAATCAGCAACTACAACAACAAAGAACAATCTTAACGTAAGTTTACCTCTCCACCCTCCACATTAATGCCACAATTAAAATTTTTATATGTAATTGAATGCTTTTTTGAACTTACCAAGTAAAAACACAAATTAGTTTTAGCCCTCCGTATATATATATTTATAAGTGATTAAGTAAGTAAGTAGGTACTTACATATAATACGTATGATAAAAAGGTTATACGCCATTAATACGCCACACGTACAAAGGAACTATATTATCTAATAGTACATAGTACACATGTTAAGTATGAAGCAAAAACTTTTTTACAGACTCTGAATTCTTTGTATAATTAATAATTATTGACCTTTTCATATTTTTTCGTAGGTCGATTCACTTGAAAGTCAAGAAATTTCGACAAGAAGCACACAATCCGAGATTGCCCAAATTAACCCTCAGGAAAGAAATCCCCTTAGTTTTGAACTTGTAAGCAACTAATTTGGGATTATAATTTTATGATATTATGTACATAATATGATACATAGTGTATAGAGAATAAGAAATTGTACTATCACTCACATGTAAACTTAGAAATTATAAGTTCAGGATTATTACTGAAACAAACTTGATTAATTTATAAAAATGTGAATTTGTTGTCTGCAGATTCTTGAAAAAACATTTTACTATCTTGATGTGAACTCGATAAAGCTGTCTCGTCTAGTAAGCAAATCATGGAGTGTTGAAGGAGCCAAAGTTCTAATTACCAAATGTTATGTTCACATCCCCTCGGATGTCCGAGTTGAAGGATCGGCAAATGAGATGGGCCAATTTAAGATCTTTCTTTCATACAAATCAAATGAAGTTTCGATGATTCCAAATATCGCTGTAGACACTATTGGTGATGTGGAACTGTGGAAATCCTTTAAAGTTCTTGGAAAGCAAGTGAATTCACTCAAGTTAAGCATCGTTGATGACAAAGCCGAGTTGCTACACAACCTCCTGGATCTCCTGCCCAATCTCAAATACTTGAGTATTTACGACGTTTCATATTGCCCTAAAATTGACGATATCTTCAAAGTGCTCACTTCTGTAATGTCCAAACCAGAGAAGGATGGAAGTCAGCTGGTTATTTCATTCATGAGCCTCCGACCTGACAATTTGACTCAACTTGAGGACTTGGAAAAGCTTGCTGATTGCAGAAACATTAAGATTGTAGAATTAGTCCTTGGCATCGAGCCCTGTTTCTTCATTGGTGTTCCAAACTATGAAATTCGAATCGCCAGCATTTTTAGTAGACTTTTATCAACGAGTCAGGATGTCCTTCAACAATTGACTCTGCACTGTTGTGATAGGTATCTGTCTCTCCTCGAGTTTCCCGATATGCCTGCACTCACCCACCTCAAGTTGAAATTCTCCAGAGAAGCTCGCCGTCTTTTGAACCTTTGCAGATTCTCCTCGAGCTTCCAATTTTCCCATAGTGCTCCTAATCTCTACTCCATTGTCATAGAAACTGAGGGAGTTGGAAGAGGACTAGGATCATATTTTTTTGTAAATCTATTTAATAATGCGGGAACGACTCTATCCGTCAAGCGTTTAGAGTATTGGGATGATCTTAATGATTGTACAATTATTCGTCTCTTACAAATTTTTCCAAACCTCCAAGACTTTGAGGTCAAAAGACCGGACTGCTCTAGAAAAATGTTTCAGTCCCTGTTCAAGCACGGGGGAAATCTCAAGAAGCTGGATATTACCATTGACTTGGATCTGTATTATGAGGATGTTCCTGCTTTGGACTCCTTCTTCACAGGATTCCCTCCTTGGACTGTATATTTGCTCAAGAACTTTCCAAAATTGACCCACCGCTTTGTCCGCAATTTGGAAAGGCTAAGGGTCAACCCATCGATTTTGAATTTAAAAGGTGAGTTTTTATAATATTTAATCATTTCTGTACAGCTATTGGATTAAAGTTAAAAATTAAAATTATTAAAATATGCCTACATTTTTTTGTTTACATTTAAATTATCAATTATTATTGCCTTTTATGTATTCTGACTAGAATTGAAAGTGCTTACAATTCACTTTGAAGGCTTTGAGAGTAAAATTCCAAAAAGGATGCTGGCCTTTGCTGGAGAAAACGCCTTCAAACTTCTGCCAAAGGACTCCAAGATTATTATCGACCTTCAATATTTATATTCACCACGGAAACGTAAGTTGAAGGAACATAAATAATGGGAACATTTGTAGTTTAATTTTTAGTTGATTTATTCTACCGTTATTTTTTTGTTTCAGTTCTTTTGTCTTTGAAGTTTATAATACATTGAATAATGTTATTTCAATGTCTATTTAATATTTACGCAGGTTCAATCGATGCTTTCGGCGAAGTTTCTAAACTTCTCAACGTCATCATTAGATGAAGGGCTGACAACTGGCGATTAGTCAAAAGGTTCAGCCTTCTCTCTACTGAATCGTGTCAAAAAGCAAGCTTTATGCGCTTCCATTGTATTGTTATTTTTTTGGTTTTTACTGCACATAAGTAGATACATTATACACCATGATACAATACAATTAATGTTAGTTTTACTGCGTTGATATTAATATTATTTCATTGTAAAAAGATGCCTAAAAAAGTGTATTAATGTTATGATCTATAATAGTTATTCTTATCGTTAGAAGTTTCTTTTGAAATGCCCAAGAGTATTGTGCATGATATTTTTTACCGATAATATCTTTTTAATTTGACAATGGTTAACAAACAATACTTATAATATTATAAACCTTAATATTTCCAAACACCTTTACCCTCAGCAACGAGCTATCGGGGTTTACAAGTATAGTCCTGTATACTTATTGCAGTTTTAATTTTGGCCCTGATCTTTTATTTAAAGTTGTCAGAGCGCCGAAGGCTGAAGCTGAGAAACTTATTTTTCAAAGGTATTTTTTGTTCAAATGACAATATACTACTTGACTTTCTGGGCCATGATTTAATCAAACTGACCAACATTTTTTAAAATAGTTAGTAAATCGTATGACCTTACATGACCTGTAATTTGCTTGGCTGTAGAATAAACAATAAAATAACTGTGACCTCTGATTTTTGTTAAAAAAAAATTGAAGTTGTAAAAGTCAGTAGTCAATATTATCCTCTATATTGCTGTCAACAGTGAGAAATGCAATTCATCTCATTAGACCAAGTCAAAATTCTAACGGGGAAATCGTAGTTAAATACCATTAAGGCCATTCTTGCCCTTAATGGTTAATGGTAGTTTTGATTTTGACGTTAAGATTATTCACTCTCTGGACCATATGTGTAGGCATTTAAAATTGTAAACCATAGTACTATGTAGCTTTCCAGCTTACGGCTTTAGATTTATTCAAATTACAAAGAGCAAGGAGCTTTGAACCTTCTCTTTGAACATTCTTTGCCTTTTTATTTTTCCTTATATATGTATCTACTATTTACTTGAGTATATTAGTTATTACATATTATTATTATCGTATCTATCTTGCAACTTACTTTACATAACCAACATCATCAACTGTATAGCACGAGCCAACAAAAAAATAGGTACTCGCATTCCTTTCACAATTTTTTTGATGACAAATCTCTCTTTTCTCTCGCTCGTACCCAAGTAAAAGCTGATAATTTGCAGTTCAAATATTTTTTCACTTCACACGAAGAAAAAAATTCAATCGCGCTTTCTTTTTAATCCTGGCTTCTTCAATCTGTTCTGTACATTGTGTAATTTTGTGATCCATCTTGATCTACTTACATCAAGTTGAATATCGTAGGAAAGTGAATCTCGTGAAAAAGCAGGTTGTCAAAATAAATATCGACACAAAATGGACAACGTCACTGTAAGTTCTTTTTGATTTAATATTCAATAATAAAACAATAAATTATTTTATTGTAGTGTAATTTAACATTCTACATTCTACATACATTTGCATTCGAAATTACGACTATGAAAAACAGTGTAGTTGAATGATCTTTGACCTATAGAATATCATGATATCATTAAGAATGTACATTAAAAAAAGGAACTTGAAAAATATTACTGATTGTAGGTTGTGGGCCTCGTTTGCAAATTCCTGGACTTTTCCGCGCTCAAAATTGTCCGGGAGGTGAGTCGACTGTGTAGAGAGGAGGCCGCCAAAGAGCTGCTGCTATATAAAGCAATCCTCCGAATTCCTCCAGGATTTCATCAAAGGTCCTGGACTCAACGGCAGAAAGAAATTGCCGTCCTGGACAACCTTCTACAACCAAAGTTTAAAACGACGGAAGGTCAGCCGGAGTTTCTATACAAATGTCTGTATGGGCGGCAAAGAAACGTCATGAGCATTCGGATCTCCCGGTTTGAGGACATTTCAATCTTCCAGTCACTACAGATTTTTGGCAGCCATGTCAAGCATCTCGAGGTTTCCCGCAGCATTTTCCCCACCAGCTCCAGTGACAGAGAGGCGGTTTGGCGGGAACTGGAGCGTCTCCTCACGGATCACATGACCTCCCTAAAATCCTTCACTTTCTACGAATATGACAAGGTCAACAACAACACCAAAAAAGTCCCGGATTACTTCTACGTTGAGGATCTCCGTCTCTTCAACAAACCAAACAAAATTCATCTCATCAAGTCCCTGGCTCTTCAACCCACCGATTTGTACTCCAACCCCAACAACAACAATAATGCTAATCTGGAGAGGATAATTCAGGACCTGGAAAAAGTTTCGAGACACTCCCCACGACTCCAATCAATCCTTATGGGACATGGAAATAAACTCCTGGAACGACATCAGCCCGCAATTTTCTCCAGATACATTGAATGCCTCAACAAAATCCTGGAGTCGAGCAAAGACACACTTGAAAAGTTGGAGGTGGCTGATAAATTTAGTGTCATCCCCGATTTCCGGATCCCCATCTTGACCCGACTGAACACTCTAAATGTGGTTGTACTTTCGAGTTACGTCTATGGTGGTGACCGTCAGTTGCTAGATCTTGAGCAGGTGGAGGCAGATCGACCAATTTTTCCGGCAAGTATTAACCAAGGTCAAGGTCAAGAAGAGGTCAACGTGTTTCCCCAGCTGGAGCGTGTCACGATTGGAGAAGTGGCGGATTACTCCCTCAACTTTTACTTCCTTTCCTTCACGGCTCCAAAAATTGATAAAGTAAAAAGCCTGCTGCCGATGCTCAAACCGAAACTCAAGAAAGGAGAGTACGATGCCATCAACCACAACGTGGGCCTGATGCCAAAACTAGTATTCATAGTCAAGCAATGGCTTCAGGGGGACGACAATGACAACAGCATGGACATGATGACCTTTTCAAAAGGATATAGTCATCCCATCTTCTCATTCTCAATCCTCAACCATTTGAAGGTGGAGTATCTGAGTCATCGATTCCTCGTCTCTCCCCCGGACTCAATCCCGTTCCAGGACGAGCAGACGCTGAGGAAGCGGACAAGTCAAGTTGTCAAGTATCAACTAGTGCCTCAAAATAAAATTGAAAAAAATACCTTATTTTTGTTCGTCTGGTTTTTTGTCTTGTGGACATTTTTTATGATTACGTTCATTACGAAGGAGGGTGGGAATTCTCAAATGATATTTAACTTGATTGTGTTCTCTAACATTATGTTTGATTTTTTGCAATCTGTATGTATTTACATTTACTGGTAAACATCATCATAATAATATTGTACAACAAAAGGAAATATTATAGCAAAGGAGAAAAAAGGTGGAAAAAGTATAAACTTTGTAAATGTTCAATTATTACAGATTGTGCAATTGTGTCCCTTTTTGTCTTCAAACCAAGAAGTCAAAATTTATTAAGTATTAATTAACAGCAATAAAATTACTTTAAGCATTTACTCAAGATTTCTATGCAACTGCAATTAAAGTTTGTTTGATTATTAAATACTCAAGTGTGTGACGCTCGAGAAGGTTATCATTGGATTTTACTAAACTGTAATTTTCAGGCATCTAAATGCTTAAAAGCATTTACGTATAATATTTAAGACGGCAAAATAGGTAATAGCAAAAATTTATTACAACAATGGGCTATTATAGTTTCAGAATGAGGTTAAGCATCCGTTTCTCATTTGGATGAAAAATCTAAACTGCGATGCAAAACAAGGTTTGCGTAGGTATAATATATTTAAGTATGCTGCTTCATTGTCAAAATGACGCGGGAGTTTAAAAATACTCCGTTTTATGAGCAGGGTTTTATGAATTTCCTGTTAAGCTTGTATTTTTGCCCGTGGAAAACAAAGAGTATGATTTTTCTATATGTAGTGCTGCAGAAGTGATGACGACAACTTAAAGTATTAAATGAGGTCAAATATATTTCCCCGGTCCTCTTTCACAAGCCGCTATTTTTGTTACATGAATACGTACTTATTTATCAATTTTAATGGGCCAAAAGCTGGCTATATATGCCTTGAAAAAGTTGCCAATAGCTTGAGAATAAAACGAACCCCGGATTTGACGAATCCCAAACTGTCCTTTTATTCTCCATATCTTTCACTTTGACAATTTCGAAAGGTCAAGCGTCTATCGCCTTCCTATGGAACGGTCCTATTTTCCCGTTAAATCCCCGGCATTTAACGGGAAAACAGGTTAAATTTGTGGAACATACGGCAAGTTGTGGACAAGGCAGCGGGTACAAGCCCTCCAGGAAACAAACTGTCGCGATGGTTGTGCCCGCGTCCTGTTTCCATCCTGATCATTTTCACCTCGTCATTCGTCGACTCGGTGCGTTGCCGTCCACGGGAGTGTCGGTGGTTTTCCAGAAGTGACGGGAGTACATAGACCTCGAGCCGATCGGCCCCATCGATACAGCGGGCAACTTTTGTGTCTTCAAGTGGCCAGCACAAGCGGGGATCCAGGCTAGTATGATTGGTGGTCCAAGATGCTCGGTGGGACGTGGGTCACGACACTAATCAAGCTAGCGCATTGGTCGTGAGCTTCCGCTTTGGCCCTTGGTGGTAAATGGTCAGAGTTCAAAAGATCCGGGAGATAAAATAATGAACAGGGATAAAAAAAGAGCCGCATTGGAGCCTTTATTTTGCAGCTACCCCCAGGTCACCCGACTTGCTACATGTTGGAAAAAATCAACGTATTTAATTTCCTTTCAAAATTGTCAACAAAACAAGTAAATATTCTGAGAAAAATTCAATTTCAAACATTTTACTGTGAAATAAAATTCAAATTTTCAAAATAATACAATATAATATTGACAGCTTTATGGGTAAAACTAACCAAATTTCAATCCTGGGACTGTAACTGCCTGGAGTCAGGTCAGAAGGAGTCCGGGTCAAAAACTCCCGGGATATCGACTGTGAAAATCCCACAAAGTGTGGAATTTTCCCAGCTTGTCCGTCCTTCAGGCTTGTGTATAGACTGACTCAATTCTTGTTGAAAATTGCCGTCTTTTATTTATTTTAGCGACATCATATATGCACATAATACATACATACGTACACACATAGATATTCGTAATTCGTACAATACTTAATACGAAGAAACATTTAAGGGGTATTATTTTTCCCAATTCTTTTTTACACCGTCGTAAAAAATGCAACCGTTTAAAATCAGCAGAATAAACTGACAAGGCGCATTTTAAGTGAAATGTTTGGGAAAAAATATCTCCTCGAAATATCTCTTTGTGTATGTATAGGTACTAAGTACCTGGTACTTACTTACTTTAAAGGAAATTTTTCAAAAAATTCAAATTTTGTTTTACACTTCAGAATTTCACTGTTTTGCTAAAATGTGATGAGTCATGACCATCAAATGTTGCTCCAAAAAATTTCAGATTTGAAAAAATGTCAAACAAAAATTCCTCAAACTTTTATTCGAAATCGAATGGCGTAGGTCTCACGTCTCTACAATAATATACCCAAAAACGGCCTCAAACCTCAAAAAAGTTCAAATTTCAAACTTTGGCGGGCTTTCATGGGCGTGTTTATAAACCACAACAAAAAAGCACGATGATTCCTTGATCTACTAGGCTAGGGCTATCGACCAGGGTATGTTTTGTTTAAAAGTCTAGGGAACAACTAAAATGCTTCCCTTGTGAGTTCTCGTTCGAAGTTTTGTTGAAACTGGACATTTTTATATTACATATATGTGCGTTATCAGGGGAAAGAGAGGAGCAGGTTGACAATTTGTTCAAATGCATAAGCCACAAAAATTAGGGAAGCCTGCCTCTCCAGCCGACTGAATTCCCCCATCCGAATCCCCAGCCACGGGATGGACCGGGCAATCTTCTGCATTTCCTTGGATCTCCGCGGATCCACCCGGGAAAACATGTGCGACGTTTCCACAATTTTTACCTTGAACAATTGCACCTTCTCCGAGATTCTGTAGGCCCGATTGAAGGGGACGTTGAACAGAACAACTCCTTCCATGAGCAGATTCATGTACATGAAGGAGTAGACAGGATTACTCGTTGACAGTTTGATGGCCACGTAGCCACCAACAATCGTGGCAAACAAGGTGGTCAACTTGACCAAGTAGACAATATTTGACCCAACAATATTGAAAAAAGAAATCTGAAGTTGAATCTGCCGGATGGAGGAGCAGGCCGCAGTTGCTAATTTTCCATTTTTGTCAATCCAACTTTCAGTTGACCTGACCCGGGACGACAATAATATGGACGACATTGAGGTGACCTGACAGAGTGACCTGGTTGCCCAACAACATTCCTCCTGGACACAAATGATGAAGAAAAGGATACAGAAAACGGTGTAGTACGTCAAGGTTGCATAGAAAAACAGGAAGAAGCCGTCGGTGATGAACAGGGCGGCGTGAAAAAATGAGGGCACCGGGTAAAAACGCCGGATGAAGGCCAAAAGGGGCTCCCGAAAGGTCAGGTCAAGGTTTAAGAAGGGATAAAATATCAGGGGGAAGTAGACGAAAAGGGGAAGGTACATGAAAATTAATTCTTGCACGGTGCGATGAAAACTGGGATTGTTTTTGACCTTTCTTTTTTTAACCTTGACCTTGACCTTACCCTTTGACCCAAAATTAGGGCCATTTTCCCGTGTCCCATCCAAGAAGGCAAAGAACGAGTTCATGGCAATAAAATGGGTGTTCATTTCCCTTGTGAGAACGGTGACGTTTCCCCAAGAAAGCGCTGCTTCCAGAGATCTCAACGAGATGGCCATAAGAGCGAGGTGAATGTTCTCTTGAAAGTCTTCCGTGGCAAAGAAAAGAGACACGGAAATTAGCACAAGGAAATATCGGAGGTAAACGTAGTTATTCCAGAGTGACCTCAGTTTTCGACCCGTTGGAGAAATCCGGGTCGGGTCAAATTGGACAGTGACTGGATCAAAATCTAGAGGAAGGATCTTGATCCAGCAAACGAAGCGGAGGAAAAAAAAGTGAAGCGCGAGGTCCTCTCGGGTCAACCGACTTCGTATTGTATTTTCACGTTGTGTGTCGTAAATTTTGAGTTTACCTGGATTTTTGCGCACTCGACGCTTTAAACATGTCCAGAAAATTCGGAGGAATGCTGCGGATGGCGGCTGCTTTGAAAGCCCTCGCGTTCGACAAGTACATGGACGTCCTTTCATTCTGCATTTGGGAGTTTTTTTTAAATGCAAAAATTATACCAAAAATTCAGTGAAAATCAGAAATTCGGAATCAAAAATTTGGCGTTTACTTGCTCAACTGACTAAACTAGAAAGTAGAAGCTTTCCCAATTCTGTTTTTTTAGTTTAGTTGAAACGATCCCTTGTCTTTGCAAATCGATTTTCTGACTTGGATAATTTTGGGTTGGCATTTTCTGACAAAAAAGAACTAAAGTATATCTATCGCTTAAATATCTATGTAACTATCAATCAATTTTTTTCTGTGAGACTTAAATTGTTGTGGACAGTATCAGATAGGTACCCAAGTACGTATCCCATACATATATGATATATGAGTACTGTACTGAATCCTGAATTATTTATTAAAGCGCCGAATCATCACGGCGAATAATCCCATTTTAAATCGTACCAGTCGCAAAACAGTGCAATAAACCTAAATTTCATCTAAACACATTTATGCATGCATATGTAGCATGCAATCTTTTCTGTCCGGGAGAACCGGATAAAAACTTTGGAATTTCAAAATGGGCTGTTTCCATAATTTTAAAATACACATTAAAGTTCCATAAAATGCACGAACCCTAAGGTAACAGAGCAGAGGACAAAGGGACAATAAAAGTTTTTTGTATGACGGGGATAGATGGGATTTTACATATATTTACATGCAGCAAAATATACAAGCTCAGCCGGGAAATATGTAAACTGCGTATTTTTTCCGCGCTAACGGCTCTAATCAGCTGTGCGATAGTTTTGTTTAAACCCATGTTTGTCTTTACCCTTCCTCGTCAATGCTAATAGCGTCTTTGATGTCGCCTTCAAAAACGCCCGGACGCTGAAACGACACAACGGATTTGCCCTTGGTGATTGTCATCCGATGTTCCTGGAACATGACTGTGTCTGGATAGACGACCCATTCCTTCATCGCCTTTTCCAACGCGGTCCAGTTCCCATTTTTATTTTCGACGGTTCCGTAATCGGGATCGCCATACCGCGCCAACACCAGTTCTCTCTCTTCCTTCAGAGTCATCCGCTGGAAATCGGGCATCGGTGGTTTCTGCGGTATTTTGTAATTCAAGGTCCCCTTGACAATTTGCCACTTTGTATCCGTCCGCTTCCACTGGATGTCGAACCACGTTCTGGAGTTTCCTATGAGACAAACCGTGTACCGGCCCCCGCCGTTTAGATCCGTCCACTCTTTAGAAATTGCCAGTCGGATTCCCCACACGGGGAAAGTAAAAGGCTTTCCGTCCATCTTTACCGAATTTTCAAGGGCCATCCATAGGCCGGATATGGCCTGATCCTTGGCTGGCGGGATTCGGTTTCTCCGTTGCGGGAACTCGGGATTCCCTGGTTGCAAATGCTTGAGCATTTCCACGGATCCTTGGCGGTGAGAGAAGCAGGCGCAAGGGATGAGACCGGTTGGATAGCAGTGCGGGTACACGCTGAAGGCGAGTCCGAGACATTCGCCGTTAATGTAGAAGTAAATTTGGATTCTATCCTTGGTGAATGAGAGGAGGATCCCAACGGTATCCTTGGCTTTAATGTATGGTCCGTAGTCTCGGATTACCGGATCGAGCCCCCGGATTCCAAGGCTAACGTGTCGGTTATAGAATATACCGATATATTCCGAGTCGTCTTTAAGCATCTCCGGACTTGCAAGGCCAAACATTATTGACTCGCCAGAATGGACACGAAAGAGCCAAAAGTTCTCCCCAGCGTTGACCGGCTTTTTATCCTGTCCCATCCACAGCGCGTCCGCATGGCCGCCGTCTTTCGGCGGTTCAAAGGTGACAATTTTACCCGATATTTTGAGGAGTCTTTTATCCTTCTCTTTTGTTATCCAGCCCCATGTTTCCTTGTAATTTACAGGATCAATTCAAAATCCGCGAATCCGACGATTCAATTTATTTGTTTCGTTTTATAAAAGACATTGATTTAAATGTCTTATCTAATAAATTTTGCTTCTTCATACCACAACTTGATTTGGTTTCTCCCCTGCTTTCTGGACTTGAGCCTTTCCCGTTGTCACGGCATTTTTTGTATTTTGCATAGTCCCTGCCGCCGGTTGTTGTCCACTTGGTTGTGTTGTCCCTCCTTTGGATTTTTCCATTTTGAGGGTTAAAATTTAGGTGGATTCCATAGCAAAACGCAGGCGTCGTTTTCTTTCCCGTTTTTACACCGCTTTAAAATTGTTCTACGCAAACATCTGGGTTGAACACGCAAAGCTTCACACATTATGTTGTTTTAACAACGTTTGAGGTCAGTTTATTAACCATTTTGTGTTCTTCTTTTGCTACGGCAACAAGAGTTTCAAAACATTAAATCAAGGATTTGTGGTTCGACGACCTTGAAAAGTTGCTGTGTGTATTAGGGTGGTTCAAACCTCCCAAACGATGAAACCCTCACCAGGCGGTAGCTAAAAAGTTACTTTTGACTGAGAAAGCATTTTAAAAAAATATTTGGTAAAAATTCCTAAAGGCTAAATTGTTGCGCAAAGAGGTCAAAGATTGAAGGTCACCAAAGGGAAAAAAATGAAATTTCATTTCACAACTTTTTTAATATAGTAGGCAGAGTAAG
>JAQIVE010000660.1:0-33581 GCA_034698285.1 Sminthurinus bimaculatus
ACCTTGGGGTATTTAATCTTTTACGGGCTACTGTAACTGACAAACGAAGCGAAATAGTCCACGTTTTGGTACACACTAAATGTATCACAAACCTGAGCATTGACGACAGCCCACAGACTCCAAAAGAAGTGGCTGGCGAGAGTAAATGCTTCAATTTCCTTGATAATGTGCTCTTCATTGAAGAGAGGGGAGGTTGTCAGAAACTCTTCGTCAGTTTCTAAACTAAAATTCATTTGGTATTCTCGGCGCAAAGTCTCAACATATGTGCGAATAAAGAGCATCTGTAAGGAAAGATCAAAAGAAAATGTGTATATTATACATTAATTTAGAAAGAAGCTTATCTAATCAAAGGTTAAATATGCACAAAGTGATTTGCATTTCCTATCATTCTAAGTAGTCGCCATATTCTATCAACTTTCTTGCTACGTTTTCAGCTGCATGCTGTTGTACTTTGTTCCCATCAACTCTATTATCTATAATATGCTTTCTTGGTTTATTTTCACTCATTTACAATTATAATATCGAATATCAAACTTGTAGCTATGTACATGTATGGAGGAGATGAATAGGGAATGAAAAAAAAAATCTCTTCTACCTAAATTCTCATATCTATAATTTACAGGCACAATACAAATAGAAAATTCCTGCACCTGCCGTTTCCTCACATTAACTGCATGAGTACTACATACATATTTTATTACACATTTTCATTCCTTTTTTTTCTGTTTCATATGCACAATTTTCGTTTACTAAATCGTGTTTTTATTCAATCAAAGCACGAATAAAAAATATATAGATCAAATGTTCTGCAAGCACGCCGAAACTAAATGCAAATATAACAAGCCTCGAAGCAAGTAAACAGTAGGGTACAACGAAAACCGTTTCTCTTGAGCTAAAACTTTGCAAATTGCAACGGTAGGATCAGAACTAAGTCATTACTTGATTTTTCTGTTTGAAAAACGGTTTTTGTGTTTCCTGTCGTTGTTTTTCTGTTCACTCCTTTTGTAATTAATTTTCTTACAGACTAACCTTTTTTGACGTCCATGCATACCTATCCACATAGTTGATCTAAAATGAAACGCTTTAAGTCAAAACCAACAAGACCTTTCTCCACAACTAATTAAATCTGCCTTGAGTGCTCCCATTTTCATCAAGCTTGCTCAATGTTTCATATATTAGGCTTTTACATAATTAATAACACTCTGCATCTAAATTGAAGCAGTAATCAAAGAAGACGAATTGGGGTCATAAGTCAGCTATGGATAGACCAGTTTATATACGCTCTTTATCTTTTGACATCAACTACAATAATAAAGTTACATTTGTACAATGGCTCGTAGAGCAAAGATAACAGTGAAAATGTTACCCATTACCCGAGGCATACAGAAGAAAAGAGATCGACGAGAAGTTTATGTGTACATTTTATGTATAGATAATATGTTATACTAAACTGTGTCTATAACATGGTCTATTGCTACTAGTCTGATTGAAAACACGGAATAAAAACTAGAGGAATTATTATTTCTTTCGGAATATCCACTTTATAGGATATACAACGTTTCATTAATTACAATAACTAATAAAATTAGCTTTCGAAATAACGATTGTCAACGTTCAAGTTAAATGACTGAGCGCAGCAAGTGAAACACGAGCTTCCTGTTTCATTCCTTGTTGACCTACTGAGCCTTGCCATAACCACGCTAACTTTGTTAGAAAGGGAAAGCAAACGAATCTCTTGCCTTTCTATCCATTACCCGATAAGACTCTGAACCAACTACATGTTACAAGACTCCCATAGTATGAACATAAAATAAAGGTTTAGATTTTTTACGTCTGTATTCATATAGTTTTGCAGCTACCTGCGAGTATGCGGAGGAAAATGGGACAGCATATGAAATTATTTAGCACTATAGACACAGGTTAGGGTAAAATGATCCTCACGGGAGGAAAACTACATTTCATTGTGCCGTTGTATCCTACCCATATTCTTTCATTCTTGATGACTTCGCTCCACTCACAACTCACAACCTACTTCCATACTTTTATACTGTAAGGGAACTGACCTACTCTCGTCAAAAAACAGGAAGCAAGAAAAGAGATTACAAAACTGTATGGCCATGCTTTGTAATGAAATTATTTGTTTCTAGTTACTGTTTGTAAATGCTTATAATTTCCGTTAAGCCCTTAACATCAACCTTCACCTACCTGTTGTTGTTCTAATTTTTTATGCAATGAAATTTCAACTATATAAACTGAGGCTTTATAAAAGCGTAATTATGTATAACGATTAAATAACATAAAATCTGTATAATATTATGCACCATTATACTATCAAAAATAAAACTTACCATTTCATCGTGTGAAGGAAGGTCGGAAGGTTCATGGCTGAAATTTGGATAGGCATCCACGTTGTAATTGTAGCTCCTAAACATAATTGGAATATTCCTGATTAATAATACTGAATAATTGATTACAGTATACTAAATTACTTTTCTGACTTTTATGTCTGCTTTTGTATATTCAGCATAAGAGGTTCTAAAGCAGCTCAGATGCTGCTCCGGTCGCCAGGACGACGACCTATTGCAAAACTTTCTCTGAGTTAGACATGGTGGTTGCTGCTCACTACTTTCATAAACTTCTCGTGTGCCAGCGTTCGAAGATTGTTGCCAATATATCTGATATACCACGTTCAACCCAAAGTGTTACTGCTCGTTCGAGTTTAAACAATCCCGACAGTTCCTTATTCTTACGCTTTAGAAGATTACAACATCAAATAAATGCTACAATAGCTTACCATTCACAAAAATGATTGGCTAGGTCAAATCCTCTGTAGTTGTATGAGCAGTACTCAAAATCGATGAGAACCAACTTATCTTCAGGAATCTCATAATCTGGACGAATGAGAATATTTCCTAAAAGGTGAAAAATATATGTGTGAGTACATAAAAAACTTCATTAGTATAAGTAAGAGCAATCTTTTTAAAATCACTACATGTACTAATGCAGATAAAATCGTTTGCTAACCTTCTTGAAGATCGTTGTGCGAAAATACAACTGGACTTTGTATTGAAGGTAAGAATTGCCTGTGTGGAAAGAAAAGAAACATTACGAAACTTAAAAATTACTCATACGTAGCAAAAAAGGTACAAAATACACAAGTTAAAATAATACGTCTAACTTGTACACATATAAATGCGATAAAATATCGCATGTGTGAATTCATGTTTTGCATTTATCGATTTTATATAGAGCATGCTTTGGTCCCTTTCTTTTACTTTCTCTATGTTTACTTATGTCTTAATAATATAGTATAGAGTGAGTATAAGTATAGGCATGTAGTGAATCGGACTGCTAAATGTATACAGGCGAGCACGTTTTTTGTGTTAGAAGGAAATTAGGCTTTATCCAGATATGGTTCTCTTGAAGGTTGGAAAGCACTGCGTCTATGTCTATATACTGCTCCCTACGAGGCTGACCTTCAGAATTCGACAACCAGCCATCGACCGAGATATGGAAACCTATTAGCTATATAGCTCTCTATATCGTACATAGAAGAAAGTTTTTCCTACGTCCAAAACAGTAAACTGCAGGACCATTACTTACAGCTTACAGCAGGGGAAGCGCAAAATGAAAATATAATGTCTGCATCTCTATCTTTCTGCCCTTCACTGAGGATTCATTCTACTTTCTATTCTTTTCTTTTGCAAGAAAATCTTCAAATATGCTGGACAAAGTAGGGTAGTTAACGTAGTCATGTTTTTTTAAAAATATTTTTGCAGGTGCTTGCTTTTGAATTCAAAGTTATTTACTTTTTCTATAACTACTCTTTTCTCATAATGTGAAACTTACTTTAGCCATTGAAGTTCATCTTCCAAATTGTAATCAATAAGCCTCTGGACAATTTCCTTCTGTATGGGATCTTGCAACGAGATTTTCCGTAGATTTTCTCGAATATTCGCCATCCACCTGTGAGCAATTTGACGCACAACAATAAGATTGGTCAATTTTAATTGTATGCTGTATAAAATGTCGACACAAAAAACATTAATTTTCAATTTCACCACATTCTCTTGTTTCTTGTATAAATAAGTATATACAGTAAATACTCTATTTGAAAAAAAACGCACTGCTCATTTGCACACGAATTGTTGACTATAAAATCAATAGTCATGTTAATATGTATTTGTTTGTCTAGAATATTTTATTCGAATTGCAATCTTTGTTGCATGCTTCTTATATTGACATCGTGTAAGAAGCATGCAACAAATTTCAAGCAACAATGACTTTGAACTTGAAAAAAACGCAATGATTGCACACAAATACATAGATTAAGACCCACATAACGTACACAAATACATAAATGAAACAGGAAATTGTGGCTTTTAAAGCTAAATGGCGGTTTAGTGTTAGTTTTCTCTTTTCTCATAAATAATTGACACGTACCTGTCCATAGTTCCCCAAAGCCAAGTGGGTTCTTTGCTTATAGGAATATTCAAACCATGGATTTGGGCCATTTTTTGAGCGATTAAGCAGGAAAGCTCAGGATCACGCAATTCAGGAGTTAGCAAAGGTCGAGCCTGAAAGAAATAAATGGTAAATTGTAAATTCGGGAATAGGAAATCAGAAAAGCGCCATTAAATTATGGACTTTAAGTGAAGGTCATTGAGTTTTGTGCGGCATTCTTAATACATAGCTAACCTCTGAATAAACTTTTACACTTTCAATATAGTATGAAAACTTACAGGGATAAATTGTTCCACTCGTCCACCAGGAAAGATTCCATAAAGTCGAGGTCCCAACTTTCGCTCGGACAGCAAGGTGAAAATAACAGACTCGGTAATAAGGCTCTCTAAAGCATGTTCTCCGTGTACCTGATTAAGGATGAAAAAAATCGCTCCAAATTCTGTCAATACATTCTCCAATCTACAAAGTTTTGTGTGGAAGACTGCATAAAGCAATCACAGAAAGTAACAACAGCAAAATCTCGTTATCTCGCCATCCATTTACGTTCTATGACATTCAGCAATAAATTGACTATTTCGATCAATCATTGATTTAAACAAAAGTTGTATTTAAACGGAAAATACATAAATAACTAAAATAACAATGGAAAGAGCTTGATCGATCTGTTTGAGTTCTATATATTTTCAATATTCCTTTTAAAATAACAGAGAAACTTAAAAAGGCAAGCATAGGTAGAAAGATGTTTTGTTGGAAAGTAGTTATACCCCCCATTATGAAGTTTATACATCGTTGCTGCTATTCTAAAACGTAGAATTTTGGATTTTGAGACTCTTATACGAACTTTATACGGACGAAAAAAATTGGAAAAAAGGAGATACTATTTCTTTTCAAAATACAAGATAATTATATAGAAAATATACACAGAATATAAGATATATTTCCAATCAACTATACATCATAAAAACCGTCAGTCCAGTATTAGACTTCCGTACTCTTTTGACAATAGTCTTCAACACCTATAATAATTCAAGCAAATTGTAGACTAAGATGATACAAATCTTTACAGTAAAAGACACTTGAAGTTTTGATATAAATGCTTTATAGTTCAAAGATACGGAAGTTTCATAACAGATTAACGATTTGCATTCATATTATTAAAATAAAAAGTAAATACATAGGTATGCAAAAAAAAGAAAGAAAAGAGAGAAACCATCTTGTATTTACGAAAAAGGGTATATACATCCGAGATTTCGCTGTATGTGAGCAGGATGAGAGAGATGAAAGCATGAAAAGAGTGAAGGCACAGTGAATGAATAAATGCAATCCCAAACTGAGATTAAATGATGATAGGTCAAATTGGACAGGGCAAGTGAACGAGCTGAGTGTGAGAAATCCAGTAGGCCTGTTTGTCAGTTTTGATTTTAACCATCGTACCCGTCATTCATTCGACCACTAAGTTTAAAACATTCAGTTAACATCGATCCAATATTAAAATATTAACGAACATATTACTAAATTTACCTGTCCATAGAAGCGCAGAAGAACCTGTGTCGGTTCATTATTGATGGGAGCAACTGTGGAGGGCAGTGAGCAATGATATAAGTAGTTGCTCAGGCCACCACTGAAAATTTAACGATAAAAAAAGATATGTAAATTAGTTTTCTTTCAATTTTCGCACGAACGAAATAATAAATAATATTAATTTGCATTTCAACAACTCTTCTTCCTCCATGTGCTTATATTATTATTAACGATTCATGCACTACACGTGTTGTGTACTACATTCTACACTATAATTTTTACTGCGTTTCTATTTTATGCCGTTGCTGCATTTTCTAATCGTTGTATAATTCTTGAGGTATGCTATATTTACAAGGATATGATACTAAAACCAATAGTATGTACATGGGCATTAACAATCATTGACTACCCATACTTCCTTCAAAACTTGCACACATGCACAAAATCAATAAGAGAGCATAGTATTTGAGTGATAAATGGGATTTGTCAATGATTAAAAGAAAACACATTTAATACAATTCCTCGATTAAATATAAAAATAAACGTTTGAACTTCATGGACCAATATTGAAGCTGATATCCTCTGGCCTTCATATTTTTCTAGTTCTAGTTCAATTTTGTATGTATGAGATGCTCATAAACAAAGAAGAAGGGAAAAGAGTGAATAACAAAAAATTTAAATCCACTACAAAACTAACTCCAACGTCCTTCAAGATTTTCTCCCTAATGTTTATCATTTATCACATATTCATGTACGTATATATTACTATATATGCACACTAACGAACAACGTATTCCCATACGATTTTAATTGTTATTAAGCATACTTATGACATCATACATATATATCTTATGGAGCTATATGTACACTATATACATTGCACAGACACTAAACCCAAATAGATACGTACCTACATGTTATAAATAAGGAGCAAGTGGCAGTGTATTGTTTTAAAATTCTATCAGCCCGAGGTCGTACACATTTGGTAGTTCACGCAAAATTCCATATGTACAAACGTAGATTGGGTATATATGAATACGGGCGAGTTAAAGGTTGCGGAATTGCGATGTGTGTTGAACAATATATTGTATACAGTTTCAAAGCCCACTGTAAATACTTTAACTGTATTTTGATTGGATTAAATTTAAGGCGTATTCAGTGGCCTCCTCTCATTCATTGGACGACATAGACACCATACATGTGTAAGTATATTATGTTATGCATAGTATGTTATTAGCAAAGCATTCTTCTATTAAAGATATTTAAAATTTCATGTTTATTTCTGAAAAAAATGTATCGAAATAACTGCTACCCGAATTGCTTGATGAAAACATCACTATCCACAATTCATTTTGAGTCTACACAGATTTCTTTCGTGCATATTACGCGTGTATACGTATAATAAGCACCTTTTCCGCTTTTATTTATCTTCTGGTCTGTATCTGGATTCATCTTTAGAAAAAAGTGATACACAGGAAGGCCAGAGCCGGATAAAACGGGGAAAATGTGTTATTGTGTCTGTACTCACGAACTCAGCAATTTACGTGTCTGTGAACACGGCCACGTTACTTGTAGCGCATATTTCGTTTATCCTTCTGGTTACTAGCTAGATCTTATTTTATTATTTTTGCCTGCATTCTGCGCACTTTGCCTGTATCTAGAAATGTGCCCTATAGTATATGTATTTCTGCCTCGGTGTTTACCATTTACTCCTCCACATTCTCGTCATTATTTTTATTGCTACAGTTGTAAGACAGTAAAAGCAAGAAAGATAGACTAACCACGTGAATATGATTTTGGAATATGACCTGAACAGAATAATCCGATTTCGTGAGAGTTGACACACATGTAAGCCCCAATATGTGCAGCCCTATATATATTTATGTATAATATGGACAATAATAACTCTAGCGTAAAAAGCGTATTTATACTATAATAATGCTATTTCTCAAACTTATTAGATGCTACTGTTTACTTTATCATCATTACCATCATGAATCCTGAGGATTTGCATCCAGGTCGACGCAACTCCACCCTATAATTTATATTGTTAGTAGTTTGTATCTTTTTTCTCCGTACGTCTACAAACCAGCTAGACGTATACATTTCTTCAATGATACTAGCTGAAGTTCATATTTACAGTTGGAGGCGAATCAAAAACAAAATGAACATACTTAATGCCGATAGAAGAAAATACACCACAGTAATACTTTAGTTACATTTAGTTATGTACATTGGACTTCATTGTAAAGTCTTTGCCACGTGTACTGTGAATATGAAGCAAATCACTTGGGTTGTATTTTTGGCAGTTACTATCTTCTCAGAATTTAAGCTACTTTATGCAAGTAAGAATGTGCGAGTACAACGAAGAGGTTCGTTATCGTACGACTCAACTTTTATCCAAAACAAGATTTGGAAACAACGTGCTTGCTTAAATCTTATTTATTTAATGCAAAGGCATGAAATAAGGAAAAAACCTAGTGCCTGAGCCTGCATGCTAATTTACCTTGTCTCGGCACCCTTTAACTCGTTCTAGTTCATCTTGTCTTTACATTCTACGTTTTAGTTTTTATAGTTATGAGTTGAGACAACTAATTTCCATGAGAGAAAACTAAACAATTCAAAGTCACAATATATAATATGGGAGAAGGAAAAGTAAAGGAAGAGAGACAAGAAGGTCTGTAAATGGCTTGCTGTATTTTTAACTGCGTCTATTTAATTTTCTCTATAGAGCTTGTACTTATAATATATTATTATACTATGCTTGTATCTATTTACCTCCTGCGCTGTCGTTCAAATTTGATGCTTCAGTTTGACTAACTCATTTCTGTCATCGACTTGAAGCTAACTGGTGCCTTTTGCTTCGTGGGTATTTTGGCTTTTAACAACAACGAGGACGAATTCAAAAGGCTATATAAATATTGAATGCTAAGTGTAATTTTTCTAGCAGTCTAGTACATGCGTCTAATTTGAAAACAAACAAAATGGTCTCATATCACCGAAGATATACAAAACCAAGTTTTATAGCTTCATTTGTATTGCAAAGAACAGGAAAACGATTAATCGATACGTCATTCAAAACATCATTTTCAGCCTTCGTCATCCCATACTTAAAAAAACTAAAATGTTAGTGATAGTAACATCGTGAAATTGAAGCTCATCAAAAACATTTAAACCATAGAAAATATTTACGCAAACCTGAAGCACATCATTATGAAGCTTCAAATTTTTGTAAGTTTAAATTACACATGCCTTCCTTACAATATTCAAAACTAAAACGTAGTAGACTCAAAAAATTAAATTCCATCGTGTGTATACATGTAGACCAACAGGCTGACAAAATGCGCAAACACGTAGATTAAAAACTTCATGCACAGCGAAATGACACGTATTGCTGCAATTAAATATTTTCATACATCCTCCTTTGACTACTGAACTTATTATTTATGATGGATGAAAATAAATCTTTTTCAAACGTATCACCTTTGCTCCCATTCAAACCATCTTTTCCAGATGCAAGAGCAGCCGTAAAGCTCATTAAACTAAATTCCCCACCATACACCATACAGTGTAATAATTATATTTGTAAACAAGGAATGCCAAACAGGACAAGATGAAAAAATTCATATGTATAAGTAAATACAATGTTATTCAAAATTAGAATAAATCAAGTAATTTATCTACGTACGTATTTACAATTTCCACCCACCCTCACTCATTTTATACACAATGCATACATAATGCATACTACAATACTATACTATACAATACTACATAGAATCTGTATAAATAAATACAAATGTCAGAGGTGTACACAGAAAAGACCTCAGACACATTAACATTTCAGCATTTACTACAAAGAAAATAACATCCTTAGAATACAGACTTTTTGCTTGTGTAGTCTAGATACAACTAAGCTTTTTTCCTGGTTGTATTCAGTGATTTTGCAAAGAGCATACGTATGACTCAGTGGTAATGCAGTGTTTAGACACGTTTTTAAAAAACCTCCTGGATTCATCCTAGACCTACTTCTTTTACAAACACTTTGACATTTTGCCAGGTTCATGAGAACAGTGTGTATAGATTTAGAAAATGAAACGATCTTCTGTCTGCATCATTTGCCATATGAAAGTCTCTTGTGCATATAATGTAAGAAGTGGGAATACAAAGTTAAATAGCTGTAGTCTAAGAGCCTTCCGCTTGAATACATATACCATGACGATGTAAAGGCGGCTCAATGCTGGTTAAAATTCAACAGTGGCATGAAACTTTAAATTATTCTCACCAGGAAAAGTGAAGAGCTTTCAAAAATCAGTTGTCACAAATTGGGAGACTGAATGCTTTATTTAAATTTCTGCAATCATAATTACCAGACAACATGAAAAAAATTATTCTTGGCGGGGATATTTTCTTTCATCTGCGTATTTATTTGTGTGCCTGTGTAAAAAATATTTATATCACTTTCCGGCTTCTTAAAAACAACATGGAGACTAACAGAGAAAGGGAAACAACATTTAATTTATTAAGAAATATAAATTTATAAAAATTGCACGTCATATTATCTATTCGTCTCATCATGCACATCATATTCAATTCTTACAGTATCACATATCACTGTATTTACATTGATAATGAAATGCTAAACAAAATCGAGACGATGTAAAGTGAGAAGAGAGAGAGAGAGAGAGAGAGAGAGAGAGAGAGAGAGAAAATAGTAATGAAAAAAGGAGTAAAAGTGCTTAACACAACATTCGACCACTGAATCAAGAACCGTATTCGTACTACAAATATTCGAGGCGTGGCTTCCCACGCGAATGAATGGAAAATCACGAGAACATTAAAAATTATAGTGCAGAGTGGATATCTATATTATATTATATTTATATTTATGCATTTAAAAGTATTTGTTTGACGCCTGGCCACTCATAAATTGTAAATAACGTAGTATAATATATGAACCCTTCTTGCTAATTTATTCTTATCACAATTAACAATTAAAAGTAGTTAACACTTGCAGCTGCTATACTGCAAGAAGAGCTATTGATTTATATACAAAATGCGAGTCAATGTGACATGAATGTTGCATAAAAACAGACTGAAAGCTAAAGGTCTATTTCTATGAATCAATGATCAGCAGAGAATTAAAATTTAATGCCTTTCAACGTATGCAGATATATAAATATGTAAATCATCATTTCACACTGATCCAAAGTCGGCCTATACTCTAATAAAATATGTATAGTGAAGTATACAGTATACACATTCGTTTTTTGCACAGGCACTACAAAGATATCGTATTACAACTATTATTGGCGGTATTCAATTAATTTGCGCATTAGCATGATCGAAACGAGGACACAAAACATGCTGTTCAATATTCCAAAAAATCAAGAATAATTGTATTATAAAACACGTTACGTTATAAAATAGCTGTGCTGTACTTCATAAAATGATAATTTTATAAAACACACTACGTAATTACTGATATTTACAACTGCTTCATACTAAATCCACGGTTAAAGTCCCCAACAGAGTGTGAAGTGTTACAACGTGTAAATACTAATTAAAAGGGGGAAACATTCGGCTTGAAATCTTGGAAAATCAAGCATGGGTAGAAACATCAGATTTTCAAACTCCAAATGTTTTGTTTTTGTTGTTGTTTACAATTTCTCTACAATTTCCAACTTCATTTGCTCCTTGCCCATTTAGAAAAACATACTTTGTAAATTCTGTATGTTATACATAGATGCCATAATATACGCTACATAGATAAACAACTGATGTACAATGCATTATACATGTTATGTATCAGTTGTTTATTTACTTGCACAATTTAGTATGCATATAGATATGTACATGATTCAGACGGGTTTCAATTTCGCATTATTTTTCATACACAATACCTCAGTAGCTGATACTTACTTGCTAGGTACCCAATGGGCATTTATATGAGTCGTACATTTATTCATGGATCCGACTAACTAAAAGTAAAATAAAAATCGCTGAAACTTTCCATGACATTATACATGGAATTTACTGTGAAGAATCAATTAAATTTGCTTAAGTTAGACGAAAGCAATAATAATACCTCTTGTAGTTAAAAGTGGCTTGTTAAAAACGAAGATTGTATAGAGAATCTACCTGCACAGGCAGTCTAGCCCACATAATTTTGGATCGTTGAGAATTGCGAATGACATTGATTTTCGTACAAATTTATCATACACGGTATATATACATACGTATATTTATAAGACTGCAAGTACGAGATCGATCCTACGGACACACTACACACCATATTATTATATCGTACATGTATTTACGTCGCCCATGACGCAAACGACTTCAGATGCCTGAAATTGATATACATACACATAAAACGGAGTTTTGTGACCACTGCATTTCCCCGAACCATTGATATTAAGTATATCTGCTCAAAACATCCAGAAAATTTGCGTATATCCACCGTAAATGTATTTTTGTCGGCATATAAATATATTCATTCACTTTTCCTAAACGTGGCATTGATTACGCGTGTAAATAAGAGAAAGGTCTGCCGAGAATATCCGGGTAATAGTTATTTCACTCTATTATTCTAATTTCGAAGTGGCATAATGTTAATACTACACAGTACTTTTAGAGAGTCACGTTTTTGTCCATTCTCGATTTCAGGCCTGTCTGACTGATGCCTTCTTTGAATATATTTTGTGTGGGTTTTTATTTTCAAAATGCTGGCGTATCTGTAAAACAAACTGTATATGTATATGTGCGAATGCACCAAAAGCAAAATAGGTATCTAATTCAATGATTTAGTCCAGGTTTATTTTTGAAACACCCAGCCTCAACCCAGCTGCCTTCCTCATGTGCATTGACTTTATAACAGCGTGAACTTTCCATCTAGACGTTCAAATTTTCATGTTGTCGTCGGTACTGTCTTTGTATGTACCACAAACCACAATAAAATGTATACATTTTCTCATTCGATTTACCAATCGTTGATATCGTGAGAACGTTTTCCTGGCTGTGTGTATGATATGTAATATGTACCCTTCTTTCATTTTCTTTCCATGGACTGAGAAATGAGATCGAAAGGATATCCCACTGTTTTCTATTTAAATTTCGCCTTATCTAATGTATGTGCGCATGTATAGATGCATAATTATACCGATATTTTTATCAAATTCAGAAATAATGGCTGAATGGAAGACATCGACATTTTTGGAAAGCTTTCGAACTTATCTGCACATTATACACACATCGTATAGATGTATTTTGTAGTATTCCCACAGGTTTTTGAGAGGTCTCTTAACAGAAAAGGCAACCATATTTTCTAAAATACGGTTCAAAATACAAAGGAGAAAAGAACATTTACTAGGCACAAGTAATAAAAGACATATAAAAGATTTAGAAGATGATATATACAGATCTACACATAAAACAGGTATGTGTATGGATGAAAACGTGGGAGATACATGCAACTAAAGTCTCCTGAATTTTGCGCTAACTGAACAATGACTGTTTAAAAACTTCAAAGAACCGTTACTCGTCTATAGAATGATATTAATAATAGTAATAATGCCCCAAAATCTCACTGAAGCACCCCTTTTTCCTGGAGCAGAGTATCTAAAAGTGGAGTGTGCTTAAAATAAGGATCAAAGAGCTTTTGGCTTTTGCTGCATTAGAGTATCAACTTTTGCCAAGAAATGACAAGGAGGTAAGAACATACATACACAGGTGCAGCAGTCGGTCGGTAATGGAGGCGAAAAGAGAGATTCTCTCGTTTTACTTCCTTTTCCCCTTTTCCCATCTTTCTTCTTGCACAATGTACAAGGTCCTCCGTCATGATGATATTATACAGTAGCCATATCGATTTTTCTGTAGGTCACGTAATGAAATCCATATAGCAGCATTTGAGTATACAGTTTCTACTGTTCCTTTCTCTGCCCTAGCCCTTGCAATACTATTGTATTAGGACAAAAATTTGCAGAGAAATGTTCGCTTATGCATGGGTAGCGTAAATCTCATGCAAGCGTCAACTCCATCATTATTTTTAATACCATTAATACAACATTTCAACAGTGTACAATGTCAGACGATTTTTGCTTTCTATACAATGCTGATAAGCTTCAATGTTTATATTATCAATAATCTATACTTAAGTATATAGTACCCAGACAACCAATGAGAAAGAATAGAGATTCTTATATGCTTTTAAATTGCATTTATTGTACTCACAATGGTGTCTTTATCTGACTTGTTGTTGATTTTGCTATATCTCAAGGAAGCAAAAGAATTATTGACGCATCACGAGTACAAGTGAAGTCCAAATTGTGAATGTCAAACATACATAACAGATTGAAATAATAATGGTTGACACCTGCATGCATACAGGAGTCAAAAAATGATTTTATACAAATATTTTTTCCTATAATATTATGTGCTTTTATACATTTAATATGTATTCAGATTCATATCTATCGTGTGTACGGTAAGGCTACTGGAATTCGTAGCATATAAAATATATTCTCATCATGTTTTTCCCCAGCAGCAGAGTGCACAAGGAAAACACTCTGAATTGCCGTAACGTATTCAATGTTGGGGTTGTAGTTTACAACCTATATGCCAAAAATGTACTTATTTATGTGTATGTAGATTAATGATATTTAACTCATTTTTATCATTTATACAATTCAAGTGGACAATCCTTATCTAATGAGCTTAATATAAATGTAAATTATGGTATGCTTCATTAGAACTGTAAAAAATGACAGACAATCAAAAAAATTTCCATTCACTATAAAAAATTTCACGAGGGGATAGTGGAGTAAAATACCTATTCGTTTGAAATTATTTTACTAGTAACTACAACCTTGTCTACCATCTACATTGTGGTTTCAGGACACTAATTATTGTAAAGTTGCATACATTTTTGTTGCACACACAAGTGCAGCAACAAAATGTCGAACAATGTTTAATTCATAATTTTTATCACTTGACTTGAATGATCATAAAACTGGACAAGGATTTCCAAATTTATGAGCAGCCAGTTGAAAAAATTCAACATCGTTCTAAGACTAGTTCTTCTTTAACAGTAGCGTAAAGAAGCACGAAATGTACTTAGTAACAGAATTTTCCTTAAACAAGGAAATTATGTAAGTCAGTTGTAAATCATCAATCACGAATGTTTCGATTCTTAATAAATAAATAAGTATTGAAAGGTAAAAAAAGCTTGAAAATGTTTTGTTCAACGACAAAATAAATCATCAAACTTTTTTTCAAATCGTCATAATTTCACTCTTTCATTTTTTGAATGCATAAAATATAAAATGTATTATGCACATTAGATACATTGTTTTTCATCCACACCTTTAGAACAGGTTTGTATTTGCGTGCTAAAAATCATCATAACAATTTTACTTATATAAAGAAGTTTGAAAATAATGCTATAAGTTCAGAATAATCAATATATAATGATATAAGTACGTTATGTGGTAATACATATTTTGTAGCATTGACAATGAATTTCAGAAAATATTTACCTAAATATCTAGAATCATCAGCTTTTCCTTGACAAAGCCCTTCTTGTTGCTTTCCTTATTATTTAACCAACTTTTTTTATCGAAGGTTGAAACATATTTCAAGATAATTACACCGTACATTGCTGTAATCTCGACTATTAAATCACGAGCTTAAGATATCATAGGTTCCTGTTTGTATATTTTACTGAAAAGCAATCATTAATTGATAAGTCAATGGAATATGTAAATATTACATAACAGATAAATAAGAAATACTTCAAAAACTTGATCAGTGGGCCACAAAGTACATTTAAGAACTATTTTTGGGCACTTTTAAATAAACAAAATGATCATCAAAATTGTATCAAATTTCAGATAAACGAAAGTCCAGTAATAACCAAGCATAGTTAGTATAGCAACCATTATCGTGAAACATTAAATAAACAATTTTTAAGCTTCACTCGGAAGGTACGCATGAAAATAAGCCTGAAAAAGAGCTTAGAAAAGACTGAAAATCAGAAAATGTTCTCCATTGCGTAACATGCTAGTAGCTAAAAGCTGACTCATCGATTATGTAACAATTTGATATTATAAAACCATTTTTTACCCTACTAAATTAATCTCGATTAAACACCAGCGACTAAGTAAATTAAATATTACTCACATGAACATCAAATGTTTAAAAAGCTTATTTCATTTCAAATTTCAAACTATGATTCTGAGTTATACTCTTTTATGTTACAGTCTCACCTATCCCATCAAACAAAAAATAGTATTCATACATCATAAAAGATATTAGAAAATGTTTCGTGTTGTTTACATTTTAGCAGGTTCTACGTGGTAAGTTGTTGTAACATGACAATATTGCAACAAATCCAGACGACCGATTTTGCATGCCATGCAAAACAAAATATATGTAGCTGTGACACCCCTTAGAAAAAAATCTTATCAAATCTCATAAAAAGTTGATGAGATTTGACAAGATTGACAATATTTGATGAGATTTTCGTGATATTTTATCAAAATCTCGTCAAAAGTTGATCAAAATTGATAATATTTTCGACCAAAGTCGTGTCAAAATTTCATGAGATTTTTTGACAAGATTTTTTTCTAAAGGACATAGCGTTCATGTCTCACGTTTGTTTTAATAGTCTAAAGCTGAATAACGTACCCACTACGCGACGAACCCATTAAAAAATGCCTGATATTTAATATTAAATAACCATTCATTCTATTCTTTGGACATCATACATACATGGAGAAAATTCGTTCCATCATTGTCCAACTATTTCACTGCAGTCATAAATCAGTATGAAACAGACAATAAGCCGTTATTATTACTAAAATTTGTATACCACTCTACCGAATGACCTAGACCAATGAATTTCATTCGTAAAAAATATGACCTTAAGAATAATTCACATGAAAATATCTGAAACCGAATTATTTCACCCCCAGAAAATTGTCCTTAAATCAAGGGCAGCAATGCAATTCGGTCCCAAGCGTATTTTGCATCAGAACAAAGCGCAACAGTTAAGTAAGTTACAAAAAACTGGCTATATTCTGAATCTCTAAAAAGAGAATAGTAAATACACAATCGCTCCCATGACATGACATAACATGCGGTGTAAAAATGTAGCAATGATAGCTCTTAAACAATATGCAGACAGCCGTTTCTTTTGCGTGCTTCAAGAGTTTCAAATAGTTATTTTTGAATCGTTTTTGAAGGTTGATGAAACGAAAAAATAGCGAGTGAGTTGTCTGGCTCTCCATCCATTTACAAACATTATGACTTTCTCAGCCAATGTAAAAATTTTGGAACGGGATGAAAGAAAAGCGTTTAAATTTGTATGTATGCAAGTACATATGTTTAATGTATAGGCTTATCATTTGTTACAGTTATTAGTGCAGGTTGCAATTTAGTAATACTGTGAAAAACTAAAAAAACGGATTGTGGTGACTAAATACAAAATTATTATCAAATGAAGAGGTTTAAAATGCATTTAAAGCTAAATATCAACGGCCTTTTTGTTTTGCTTCAGTCATAATGAGTTAAACTACTAAAATATATAATATAACTTACATTATTTTACAATGACAGTACGTATAGCTGAGTAGTTATAAGAAATATCTACTTGCATGCCAACGCATTTTAATATACGTACAAACAAACGAGCTTACGTTTATCGTTTCCTAAGAAATGATAACATTACTGACTACTGACTGTACTTTATATACGGAGTACACAGATGATATAATATGCGCCTTATACCAGAAGAACGAGAACGAGAAAAGTATCACATGAAGGAAGAAAAAGTCATAAATATTCCCAAAAGTAGGAAAAGAAGTTTGAGAGATGCACTTGAACTAGAGGTTGAGATGAATGTAATATGGAGTGCATATTGTAAATAAATGAATACAAACCTGACTCGCTTCACGACAAGATCACGGCAATCGATTTGACTCCAAGCTCCATGAAGGTAATCTCGACATATTCCAAAAGCTTTCACGCGAATATCTGAGGTAAGTCCCGGATCCATTCTAAAGTCCGATTCTAGGCAATTCTGCGCAGCAGCAACTTGGTTGTTACCGGTTCGGGTTGGATGTTGATGAATGGTTGTATTGTTGCTATTGTTGGTAGTAAGACAGTTTCGGGGGGTTTGTACAACGACGATACTTTCTGTCTCACCTGCTCCACTGCTGTCATAAACTTTGGTATGAATATTGTTGCTGTTGTTGTTATTATTGAGGGGGTGAGTAACAAGTGGCATCGGACTTTGTTGAAGAATAGTATTGTTATTACTGTTGATTTTACGGTGACGATTGGATGAACTATTTGCACTACTGGCAGTACGAACTGAACTGAAACCTCCTCGCAATAATTTCAACTTGTGCCTTGTGGATCTCATTATGCGATGAGACGGGCTGATTTCTCTTCTATATGCTGTATTGTTTGTAGCTTTTAGAGTATACTGTATAATATGTACGAATGGCTCTGACTCCTCTCCAATACAATGATGTAACGACTTGAAACTTCAATGTGGGGGTGCCTATATGGAATATAATTATTTACTCTTGTTAAATATTTATGGCTAATCGAATATTTAATATAGATATAATATAGATAGGTTATACACATGCAAAAATGCTATATATGCATATTACATATGTCTGATTGTTTTTCTATAAATCCAAGTGTTAGCAAGTAGGTATGTTGTATAAAGGTATGTCATATATACATACATACGTTTAAACTACAATGTACTATGTACCATTATCAACCGAGTATATTATTATAATATACTTATAGTGTTTGTTACACCATAGAACCTCACAACATTTAATTTATCTAAACCGCCTTTAAGCTTTATACTTCAAACACATATACTTATTATACATGTGCACTACGGAGAAAAATATATTCCAACTTCCAACGTACTACATACAATAAGTCTACATTTAAATAAATAAATATTGTAAAATACAATATTTTTGTATCACCTCAGTTGTCTTACGGACTCGCACTCTTTCTATATTTTTATGGAACTTTTATGATGCACGCGTATAATATTTAGTAGTGAGAGAGTATATAATTGTAATCACTGTGTATATTATATGCTGTCGGATTTACTATGTGTAACTATATTATATTATATTTAAAGGGAAACTGTGCATAACACGGAATTTTAATGGTACTAAAAATTATTGATATTGTTCTTGGTAACTTGCTGTAGAATATTTTTGTAGTACAGGTCTTTCAGCTATATATAGATAATTCGACGATTCGGAGCACTATTTTGTATAATATTCACCTCTGTGGAATTCTAAATATTATTCACTTGATTTATCAGAAGCTATTAAGGGTTGTCGAGACGAGTCTCTCTGCTAATGTATAGTAATAACAATGCAGAAACGTATACCGGAGATGTGAATTGAAAAGGTAATGATAATTATTATATAGCTTGAATAATATATACTTTGTATATTTCTTCTTCAGTCGCCGACCAATATATATTTGAAAGAAAGAATGAACAAATGTATACTATATGTATGAAATAAAAAGATAGCTCTGTGAAGCACCTAATGTTTTACACAAGCTTTATACTATATACTAGTAGACTATGAATATACATGTGGTGGTGAACTACTCAAGTATAACTTAAACAAGAAAATGAAAATAGCAATACTTCTGTCTGTCAATGTTGTACTCTTATTCTTGTTCCTACAATCTTGTGCTATAGTAATAATATGATACTGACATTCAGAAACCATACATTTTTATGTATGTCTCCTCGTTAAAGTAAATAACGTATCAGTTTAAATTATTTTTCCTCTTTAAGCGTCAGCGCATATATCCAATATATTGTAGTATTTTTGTTTTACATATTTCAATACTTTTGTTGACGGCCTATTAATACTGCCGAATCATGACAATAGTACACTAATTGAATATTAATTAAATATCGTTTTTTGTTAAGTTTTTACACACAAATGAGGATTGATAAACAGGAGAACGCTTGGCTGAAGTATTTTTCCTTAGACTGCTGTCCGCTGAATCAAAAGACTAATGTCGTAAACGTTTGTTCTGAACGGAGGCTTCGTAACATACTGAATTAGATGAAAAAGGTTTCGTCGAGGGTTTCGACTACTATCACAACTCGGAAATCCATATAATATATAAATTCGTCTTATACATGTATAGACATTTTTGGTACGCATTCGTCCTTATATTTAGTTATAAACTCCTACAGAATATAACACAGAAAGGCTGATAGATAAACCTAGAGAGAGCTTGAAAGGAGACGACGAAGAAACGTCCCGTTTTCGGTTTGTAAGCGCATGTCACCGTGATATCGTCATACTTCGATCGTACTGTAAATATAGTTTTACCTTATAACGATAGTGCACGATATGCATGTACATATATGTAAATGTAGAATATATACATGCATATACATTTAAAAGAAGTCTTACTTACATTCATAGTCGTAGATATAAATTAAACCCTATCACCTATATTCAAATATGGATACATGTATCTAAAGTATATATACATTTATTTTGTATCAGTTTCAATGTTGAAATTTTCATCTAGTAGTCATTAATGGCTATATAAGAAAAGTATACCAACATGCATCAATGTAAGCATAGTACACATTACACATATGTATGTAAATAGCAGCGACGAAGGTTTCATATCTAAATGAATCATAACAGTGATAATTTTGTTACATTTCCTACATCTATGCGTATTACTCATGCTCAGCTATAAGCTACAAGACCTACAACTCAACACTTACTAGTAAAATTGTATGAATAGAATTCTTGTAATATAAATTTTGTCTCATTCTCCTCCTACTTTGATTAGCTATAAAGGCCTACCAAAGATTCTTTTAACATCTTAACTTTGTGTCTCCAAGTTAGTGTCAAATATTATTTGCATATAATTTGATGTCTCTATCTTTCAATTAGTCTTCATTAAGTCCTTCAGTCCCAATACCAAATAATGCAAAATATTATGACACTAAACACTACGTAAACTACATTATCGCTCAACATAAAAAATATGACAATGTTTAGGAACTCCTACTTACTGAAAACTTTGCATTGGAAAAGGATCGATGTACTTTCATTGAAGCCCATACAATGTACAATGATTATTACATATAAACTATGGTCTGGTATGACTATAATAAATGTGTATAAACAGCTATTAATACTGCGAAGTGTGAGGATCGATTCTGATAAGACATTTTAAAGTCAATAATGCGGAATTAATTTTGTCATATTAAGAGATTACTATTATTAGAAATTCAAAGGTTAAAGCACGATAGCCTATAGATGAATGGACTGGACAATGCATTCAACATTTAATAAATAATAGTAATGTGATAAGTAGGTAATGGATTGTTGATTTTTTTTCTCATTTTTCAAAAGTTGTTATTCGTAATATTTTTTACCATTTCTAATCTTTGCTGTATACTACAGAGTCTATAGTATAGACTATAGTAGATGTCGGGAAGAATGCAGAGCGTATTTTAATTTCACTTTATTAATTCAGTCGTTATTTACATACATATTACATGTAATACATAACGCATATTAATACATATGGTAGTTCTAGAAATGTTTACACAGTTTAACGGGGAAGTTATCAACGAAATTTAATTCTTAGGTACTTTTGGAAATCAGTACGCTATTTGAAAAAATTAGAGATTGTATAACTGGGTGTATAATAATATACTTTCTTTATATAACATGGAAGGAAAAAAAAAGAAAACAATGTGCTTTTATATTATAAAGCGCCACTAGGAGATAACAATACTTGTGTACTTATGTTATCTCTTTTGTAGTAATAGAGTAAGTAAGTACAATTCATAGTTAAAACATAACTACAAATTACTACACTGCACTGTAGCATATATCAAATTTAAGATGAAATAATATATTATCATTTTCTTTGAGAACAAAAATAACCTGTGTCATTATATTGCGTCGCAGTTTCATCATACAAACTAAAATAGTTTATTTAGAAACTAAAAATACTGCACCCGCATGAAGAATATTATTTTATGATTTGAGAATTCTCAAATTAATTTTCTTCGAGGACTTTCGCATGCACGGTGAAAACCTGCATTTTACAAAATTAAAACATATGTCACATGAGGAACAATTGAGCTATTTTGTGCATAAAATGCACTGGATATATGTAAGTACATTGGCTCCATAGCAACGCCGTATAAAGAAGCATTTTATGCATAAATGAGCTCAATTGAAAATAAACTTTTTACAATACATAGCGAGTTTTAATTCATTTCATTCATATAATCAAGTGCTTACAGCATAATAAATACATAATACATAGCTACCATGTAATAAGTAGTAAATATATTATTATTATGTTGTATTTCGTATTGTGTGTTAATAACAACATAATAGCACATTTATATAAAACAATTAATTGCGGATTTCATTGTTTATTGCTTTATATCCATGTGTATTGCTTATTGCATTGTTGCGAATACTTACTTGGATATTTAATTACCGAGTATTTTGATTTGGTTTGAAGCAAGTTACTTGTAAGAAAATTCATAATTACTCATAATCTCATAAGTCGTCATCTCTAACATCTCCTAAAATACTTTGGATCATGAAGTTCAGAAATCTCACAATGTACTTACAGATTCAGTCATCATCAACATACATAGATAATAAACAACAATCAACAAACAACGAACAAAAAATATTAGCGGGTAAATATTTCTTTTGGTTCAGTGTTCAATTGTGTTCAATTATAGAAATTTTCTTGTAAACTTTTAGTTTTCGGATTGAATCCGATTAAGTACAGTGTATTAAGGATGTGAAACGTGAAACCGTTAAGTATACACATATTTACCAGAATTATTTTAACAAGTCAAATAGTAAACAAATAAACTAATTGTATTGTGAAGCAGTTTGACATTAAAACTTATTGTTGTTCTGAATTTCTAAAGAGAGAGAAAATAGCAAATTAGTCCACACAAACAACATTATATTAAGCTCAAAACGACAATCATTTTGTTCTTTTCTCGTGTTTCTAATACCAACTTACCCTCTTTAAAATTGAACTGCAGTGTACTCGTGCTTTTTTAATTGAGATTCGTTCTCCACTTTACTGATTTAATTTTATATCAGGATTTTCACAAGAGACAAACTCTATTTACTATTTTCACATTTTTACATACACATGTGCATATAATATAAAAAAAATTCAAAACTCTGTCAAAATAAATGCAGGGGAGACCCCTCGCGAGGTTTTTTTCTGTTTTCAGTAGTGTACAAAAGATGGTGGAATGAGTGATGGACGGCAGTTGATTCTTCAATTTCGAATTACATCACTGATATCAGTGACTCGTTTGAGGTTTCAGTACTGTGTGTGTTGATATTTTATATATATTTTATATTGGTGAGAAGAAGACCACAGCATAATTTTTAGTACTTACGTGTATTGTATGTACATAATACATAAAAATCATCTTGTTCGTACACAATGATTACATAGAGTTTTTGAGACGACTCGTTGTTGTTTCTAAAAAGTTTTTTGAAAAACATAATCAGCAGTTGTTTAATCAATCAAAATCAAAAGGAATGTAAGTGTTTAATTATAGAGTGTGTGTTCAAAAAAGTGCCATGGAAGTATGGAGACAGACTCGGATGCAGAATCGGAAGCCTTTCAGGCTATCATGACCTTTGAAGGTAAAATTTTAAATTTAATTATAACCTTGTTTACTTATGCTTAAATACAATCTCTTCCATAGAAGGAATTGAAGACAGTACTTCAGCAATGTTCATATAGTTGAGTATCCGAAAAGTGGAAGAGGAAAGGTGTCAATTATTCAGATTTTTTACAATCGAAAAATTCTCCAGTTTTTCTTATATAGCGATTTACGATGGGAAGATTACGAAAAAAGTAAAGCGCAAATTGAGACAACAACGTCACACACACATTATAATAGCACGTTTTTTTATTTCACCTTTAAAAGAAAACGATGCAATTCTTTGTATTTATCTTATATCATCAATTAAGTAATACCGTTCAAAAAACATACTTACATTAATTCATTTTGATTCAGATTTTTAAAATTCCGAGTTGAAATATTTTTTTAAAGAGTTGATTTTGACCCTTAGTTCATTTACATTAATGTTTTCTTGTGCCGTTGTATGCTAATATTTGTTGTTTTCTATGCATGCTTGTATTTATTTATATAATAATAATTATTCGGCAAACGGCAAACGTCATGTATTAAAATAAGACTGCTTCTGTGCATGTGTATGTATATATAATAGGACAGTAGGAAGGAATAATATACAATTCCATGCCGTTTTAAACTATAGTAATAGTCATTATTATCATCATTATTATTGCTATAGACTGTCATCACATTTTTATGGTCCTTTTTTCTCTATATATTCATCTCCTTTTTTTATTTCAGCCAGGATGCACATATGGGATACTTTACAGTATACAGTATATTATGTATAATGTATAATATATTATGTCTATACATTTTCAAAAAAAAACATGTACATGTATACTAAAAAGTACATATGCAATGTAATGACATTACAGGAATGATGTGGTAAGCAATTGACAAAAGTCACAGTACCGTCATGTGCATTTTTCATTTGTACAGGATGCTCACGCTCTTGTCGTGGATATTCATTCTTCTTCAATAGCAAAATAACTTTTGCACTTTTCTCTATATACTACAGTATATTATGGAGATATTTGATGTACACAGTGTATTCTGCCTCATTGTGTTGCATGCAATATTTGTGTATTGTATTGTGTTGTCCTGGGTTTTAGTTTTTCCACGATCTTTTTGTATGTACATCATCATATGTATTTATGTATGTATATTTTGTACATACGTATGATATATACTTATGTAATATATTATACTGTATGCATAAAGTCAAATGCCCACACATCAAATGATCAAGTAGCAATCTTCCTTTACATACATGTATAGATTATATCATGCATTGCATTACCTGTGTGTGTGTGTCGTACATAGCGTATTTCTTGTACCCTAAACAACATTTTGTTGTGTGTATAGAGAATCATGCAAATTATAGGCTCCTGAACAATCATAATGCAACAATATATCTGCGCATTTTATACCCTGTCCGTATAAAAATCCACATACACTGTCATAATTGTAGAGGCTGACTCTATGTGTAAGCATAAAATATTTGTGTGTATCACGTATACATACGTAGGATTATCAATTGAATCGTATCTGCTTTTGCATCTCTGGCTCTCCTGCGTGTCAATGCAAGTTCATGTGTGTAAAAAAATGTAGGTATTATATTGACATTGGTTACATAAAAGTTATTAGTTACACTATGGAAGCTTCATCCCTAGATCTTACATTATGATCCCTTGATTCCAGTAACTGTTGATAATAAGTACTCATACGGCCATAATTTCAGGGAAAATTGACATTTCTCTATATAATGGATATTGTGTGTAAAAGTTGAAGGTTTTTTCTTCAAATAGTAATAAGACAAGATGAAGATGATGTTATAGGCATAGGCGCGAAGCGGTGAAATTGTTCTACACAATATCATATGTATGATGTGTTGTATACGTTGTGTACAAGCATATAGATATATACCGCTTCTTCATTTTTCACTACGGCAGAATTGCTGTACTTGACCTCTAAAATATCCACGGGATTGAATGTGCATGATTATATCTTCTTCCTTCTATATGTACGATTCAACTATACCAGATCGTGTGTACATATTTATGCCGTGTAGCATGTGTATGTATATATCATTGTATGTATCATTCTAGATTCTAGAGTTCTTTCCACATAAGATATTGTATGTGTGTATGTATACAATCTTCATCACATGAGTAACATGCTTGAGAATAATATCTCTACTAAAACACTCCACAAGTTGAAATCGTCCCAAGTAACTTATACTTATAGTCAGCATAGTATTGTATTGTAGTAATAATAATAACAATGATACAAAATCCCACATATGTATACTCATATAATGGTATGACGATTTGCGTTAATTTGCATGAGAATTTGATTTAATCTTTTCTCCATGACATTTGTGGCTGGTATAATAGAATAAATACTACACATGCATATACTGAATAATGACACAGGTATTTTGTATAATGTTAAGTGTATGGCGTAACATTTGAGGAAAATCTTGTAGTAATACATATTATGTACATAAACATTGTATTTATAGTATATGGTGTATTATATAGAAAGAAATGAAATGGACAAGTTTTAGTGTTTAACTGAATACATACGTTCATCAAGTCTATCTAGTAGTCTATATAGAATATAATATGTACCCTGTACAATAAAGACAACAAAAATGCGATACACCATATTGGTATTTAATTCTCATATTTACTTTTAAAACCTGGCTTACATAATTGGCTCTTTCAGGAATCCTTTATGATAAATATAGATGATTGCCCTTTATCGTTGCTAATTTACAAATGTCTATATATTATTTACGTAGAAGCAGTGTGACTGGCATGCATGGCATGCATGTTAAAATCAGTAAATTTTTTAGTTAAACTGCACAGAAATATGACATGCTGCGTTTCCATTACGCACAGTTATTAGTACTGAACCCTTCAATTACATTGCAGGTTTTTCAATAAACTTACGTATTAGAGTCACATGATTTTGATCAATCATTGCTAAAAACAATGTACATTGCCCGACATCCAAGCTATAAAATATTTGACAGGTCAAACGCAGTTTTATAATTAGGTGTAGTAAAGTACTACACATATGTGTTATGAAACATTTTTCCTCTGGACACCTTACATCTTACATGTATGTATGCATGCATTTTTTATGTCTATTTCGTTGAATATCTGTGAAGTTATATGTGAAAGACGTACACGTACCTAAATAAGTAGTAATGTGATGTACATATAAACTACATGTATGTTACGATGTGTACAAAGGAAAGTATGAACATATTATGCATAACAATGAGACTTTGCCCGCGACACGTTTCAAGGCCTTTCTTACTACGGTTATTGTTCATGTACACATCTTTTTTAAAGCTCTGATTCTGGAGAATTGATAATACAGTATCTATGCAAGTATTTACCCCGTAATATGAATCTGGAATTATGCATTGAATTAATTCTGAAAGAATGAAAACACACTAAAAACCCTCTTTGACGTTTCACTAAATGATCGAATAACTGAATGATTGACCTTCCTTCTTAATCTTTTGCTTCAGCTTCAAATATTATGTTTTAATTCTTAATTTTACTGTCTTGTAATGCAATGCTCACTATACAATGTGCAAATTAATGCCTTTGTATACCGAGCAATGAAAGAGGGTTATTTTGTGTAGTGAATTGTACATTGTACACCATTGTTTTATCCTAAATCGATTTCCAGCAACATAAGATATTGTGCATCAATGTTTAACCTCTGTCGTTTGTCATGGATCAGTTAATCTAACTGTTTAGCTTTGATTTAATAAGATTTTAGTGATTTTTTGCATGAGCGATTATTTTAACGTTCTTTTAAACATGAAAAAACAATGTTTAAAGTAAAAGCGATCTGTGATAGGGAACATTTTTTGGCGTACACATATTATACACATTATCGAAATATTCCCTTTTCGGTGTATTTAAATATTTGCACATTAGGCTTTTTTATAACGAATTAAATCTGTATCTAACCGGAGCGTTCGCTATAGATGGGTTTCAGTGTAATTATCTCTAATGTATTCTGAACAATAATGTCTGTATTTTAAAATCAATTTTCCTTATGGCAAAATGCAGCAAGCGTTCTTCTTCTTCTTCTTTGCCTTCTGGGCTACCAGTCTGGTTTCAAAGGTACATTGCAAAGGTTTTTGATACGTATTTATTATCACCAATGTGCATTAAAAGTACGCATTAGACTTACGGACAGGTAATAAGTATGAGTGTATTACATTTTGTTACAGCCACACATATCCATATCCTACAAGCTTCTGTGTATAGACATTAGTTTGAGTTTCTTGTCTATTTTCGTACGCCACCTAACCAATCCGTTTTTGACCAGTTCTTACCCAAATAATTAATGCGCTTGTCACTTAATTTCGAGACACAAGGCTAACTTACCAACATCAATTTTAGGAGATGCAAAACTAGATTATTCTCTTTGATATTTCCTGGTTCATGAGTGTAAAAAGCCATTTAGACACCTACAGGTTGAAATTTTGCAAAATTTTGTATTTTTATAAAATTAGGCTTTGATGTTTGACATTGTTCAAGCCTAACAGCCCTTTAACAAGTTTCCAGCATTTATGGCTATCGTTCAAGAAAATTGCTATTGCTGGTTGTGTGCATACTCGTTTGTTTTGGACGTATGTTTGTTGTTTGCATGGCAAAGGATAATTTTGATAAAATTCTTGTGTTGAATTTTGAATTTCCTCGCTATTATGCATACTTACTGCTATACAACGTAAGTGGGAACCATTATACAAACTTCTACTGGGCATTTAGTGGGCTGGAAGTTTTTAGTCTCTTGCTGTTTTATTTCAGTTTATCCTGAGGTGGTACACTAAACTACGTAGGTATGTAGTATGTATATATTAGCAAGTACATTTTCGGACAAATTTGGTTACGATTTTCAAAAACTAGGAAAACTTGCGGAAATCGAGAACTGTTATTCGAAAAGTTTTCAACTCCAGTTTAAGGCTGACATGGAAGAAAAGGAGAGGTTCAAAGTCCAAGTATCATTTATACACATCTAAGATGTTAGTATATTCAATATTATTGTCACGGGAGGGAAAACCTCACCTAGTGTCATGTGAAAAAGTTGCTATTCTTTGTTGTTTGTGCAATCATATTATGTTATAATAAACATTATAATATAGATACATACATACTACACACATGTATACATTTTATGCATGCATCTATTACATGAACTACATATTTATAGGCTTTGCAAGGATGTTATTACTGATATTATTTATAGAAGAAAGGAATACGGGAACGGGGGAAACTTTGATGACAATATAGAGATACGTTGCATTGTAAATGAAAGTTATAAAGCTAAAGTCACTTGATTAATGGACTTCCACAACTTTTCCAGACCACATAGCAAGCTTTTGTTTGGGTCCCAAAACACGGGCTTCGATCGTTCCTCCATCCTTTTTTACTCATAAACATCATTTTATCCAAATGTTCAATAATACATGTGGAGTATATGTGTAATGTGTATGTATAATGTATATGCATACATACAGTAAATAATGATATCTGCGATATGCGTATAGATGTGCAACGCACACAAATAAAGCAAGTCCAAGTGTGTTGAGAAGGGTTTTACAGTAGTTTTACAGGTGAAAAGCGATAGAAAGCGTCCACATATGACGGAGGACGTAGGAAATATATTTACCCTATGTTTTATATTTTTAAGTCTTTTTCAAGCATACATACAATATAATAATATAATCTTCTCTCAAAGTCTTTATACATATATTGTTTAACGTCCTTCATTTAAAATATTATGTGTTGCTTTTTTCACTTATATAATATTATGCTGACTGATTCCTGACTTTTTTGCGTGTCAAGGATTACAGATTGTACAATTTTAACATTACAATTACAATATAGTATCAATAATAGCTCGAAAATACATTGAATAGATGTATTGGTGAAATATTTCAATCGAAAAAATGCATTTTGATCACAAAAGGAAATTAATAAGTAGAGGTAGAGAATAATGAGGAATAAAACGAGTGTACGATTTTATACTTTATTAATAATTGCATAATTTAATATCAAATTCCACTAAAAATATTAAGGCCTTTATTATTGTGGAGGTTGGAAAATGGGAGGTACCAAAAAGTCTTTGATGAAGCAATTAGTAGGTAGAATAATAAAAGCCCTACAAACCATTTTGAAGCCAGATGAAGTGTAAAGATAAGTAATTAATTTTCCTACGGTTCATTATATACCATGTATGATTTGCATACTAGCTAAAAATTCATCAACCTAAATCATTTCCATTTTATTAACTTATTATAAATTTTGTTTGCTAATGAAGCTTTCCTCCTACTCCTCCTTCTTGGACGGAGATAAGTCTAGCGATAGACATTTTGTTGTTGTCATAAGCATAAAAGACGGTGGAGATATTTATAGTACACATAAACAGAGGAAAGAATAGAAATTTGATTAATATTTTGATACATTCAAACGTGAGAGAGAGAGAGAGACAGAAAAAAAAGAAATGAGAGAAAACTCTTGAACAGTTTACTATTGATCTAAAAAAGAGTATTAAAGTTAAAGGGGGAAGTTCTATTTTGCTTGTACGAGCTGAGATACAATATACAGCATACCCTATACATCGCGGCTCATTAAAAAGAGTAACACCAAAAATTGCGTGATTTGATTGAAATTGATATTGTATACATCCTTATATTTGAATTGTGCATGAAAATGGGTGTGCACAACGGGCTTAGATCAATAATAGCCCCATATAATATCGTAATAAAAGATAAAGAATGTTGTCGAAAGTGTGAGAAAAAAATATTCAAATGACAAAAATACATCATTACTATTTTTCGTCCTTTATTAACATTTGAAGTCTATGAAATGGTAGGAAAAAAATGAAGGAGGAAAGGTTTACTTTTATGCATATTGGATTGGTCACGTACAAAGCATTTTTTGTTGCACAGTTATTAGTAGTACGTTCAAAGCGCTTGTTTAGCTTTGTTCACAGAATTGAGATGCTTATTATCTAATGAGTCGATAATGTGTGAGTGTATTCAAGTTTTTATGTAAAAGCAATCAGTTATTAAGTCACAAAGTAAAGGAACCTTCAATATATGTATAGATAACATCGGGATTTTATTTTAAATTGACACAAGTTTCAACGTTTATATATATATACATGACAGTGTTTCAATTTATACGGATTATTTTTAGCGGATACATACTTACAAGTATATTCAAGTAGTGACACTCTGTTACCTTGAAAAGAAAGACAAGAAATAAAATTCTGTCATTCACAATTCTTACTATTTCCACAATAATACATTATATATGTGTTATTTATGCGTTCGCATGATGTAGAGATTGGGTTTGTACTTTGTACAATATTGGATATACACATAGGTTGTAGGTACACACAACAAGAACTCTATAGAGGAGATATTTTGGTGGTTCGTGGTCTTGACTTTTTAAAATAAAAATGAAGGACCTATGTGGAATTTATATGCATTTATAGGTACCAAATTACATATTATGCCTATAAATTTCTTTGCTACAGCATTCAGACAAATATTTGTTTAAAATTGGCCCACCAAGACTGTGGTTTTGGATTTTTTCTGTGCTTGTTCTTGAGAATCGCCAATAATTTTAACCAAAAACGGCTTCCTCACTTTATCGTTGCCATTATGATGTGCAAAATGCAGCTGTTTTTGCACACGTTTTCTTATATCATCATCACTACTATTACTGGTATTGTATAATTTAGGTTCACCTTTGTTATGCAATAACTTTATCGACGACATAATCGACAAAAGAGATTTCAGTGTTATAAAAATCAAACTATGTAAGTATTGAACTGAACGATGGTTTCTAGTTTGTATTTACACTTTTGATTTTGGTATTTTCTTTTATGATGGTTAAATGATGAACGATAAAAGGGCCTGAAACTGGATTACGTAACTTTTAGGAAGTAGGTATATGTACCGTAAATGCTCTTTTTATAAGACTGTCCCACTACGTATTACCATGTTTAGCTATTGAAAGCATAAAAATCCAGTGCTTTCAAGCAGGAAAACCTTTGGCATGTCTTACTATTAGATACTGCAAGAGCATTTACGGTAATGTACTCGGTATCCCTTCAAGGTGAAAAACAATGGATTTTCAAGAGTACGTAATAACAACATAAGGGTATATATGAAAAGTTGCATGTGGTTTGATTTCTTCTCTTTGTCTCTGTTTATGTCCCTCGGAACGACGGGTTAATACGATACAGGTTAAGTCCTCCAAGTTTTGCCAAAGTGTGACGTTTATTGTATAGGAACCTATTCCTGACGTTTGTAAATTGTGGTAGTTTGTTTCCTGTGTTGTATTTGACGTTAAGTAATCTCAGTTCTGTATGGATTTTGACTTCAATCCAAACACTAGAGTCTTTAAAATATTTGGGATTTAAAAACTGTAATATAATAACGAAGGCTATTTGCTTCATTTACTGAAATCCTTGTATGCGTAGTTTCCAAGATATTAGCTTCACAGTTTGACGAGACATAGAAAACTTAACCTGTATTATGTCAAATATAGAGCGTGTGACTTCGTTGTGTGGTTCATCGCAAGATACATATGGAACTTCAAAATAGTGTTGACTGAACCTATCAAAAGGATAAGTGCAATGGACATCAGATTAGGTTTCAAGATAAGCACGAAGTCAGTTTTATATTATTTGTAGGAGCTTCTTCCTTTGTAAAATGGAGTTATGCATTATGGGCACCCTCTCCCCCTGTAATTTGTTACATAAAGGTATTAGAAAATAAATGAAGCTTTATATACATATTATATAGATACATAGTACGATCAAGAGGGTTATCATTTTTGATAGACAAGCATTTAATTTTCCATAGCGTCTTTTTTATACGTATGCAGTTCACTAGGTTACAACTCGAATCCATGTATTGTGTCTATTAGTGTAGAGATATTGCATGTATACAGTTATAGTGTATGTATGAATACATTTTTGGGGGAGTCCAACACTCATACTCGTACCCACCTTATATAATTTCCTGATTACTAATTTGATAAGTTCGTTCAACGTTCAACACAAGGCGTAATGATAATTCTCCTTTTTATGCATGCTTGTTTTCATATTAACTACTATACTGATAAAACTCTTTTTTAAAGGCAATATTGTTTTTGGGCATTAGAAAGTTGTTTTTCGGCATTAGGCGAAAAAAACGGTGCTATTTGGCATTTAATTTACAAACAGTCAAAAAGTGGGTTTTGGCATTACTTAAAAAAAGGGTGCCTTTTGGCATTAGTCATCAAAAATAAAAATTGTAGCAATAGTACGTACAATATTATTAGTATGTAGCATTATCCCTTAGAAAAACATCTCAAAAATACTCATAAGGTTTTGATACGATTTTGGTCCAAAATCTTATCAGCTTTGATCAAATTTTGATAAGATTTTCATGAATTGTCATGGAAATCACACCAAAATCTCATCATCTATTGCCAATCTTATCAAATCTCATGAAATTTTTATGAGATTTGATAAGATTTTGTTTAAAGGGATTACTATGGTTCCCCTAGGAAAAAATCTTGTCAAAAAATTTCAGGAAATTTTGGCACGATTTTGATGAAAAATTTACCATAAAAATTTTGATGAAAAACTTACCATCAAAATTTACCATCAAAATTTTATCAAAAATTTACCATCAAAATTTTGATGAAAAATTTACCATAAAAATTTACCACCAAAATTTTGATGAAAAATTTACCATAAAAATTTACCACCAAAATTTTGATGAAAAATTTACCATAAAAATTTACCA